>JANAVB010036615.1:3589730-3822230 GCA_029216955.1 Iris pallida | reverse complement strand
AAAAGTAAAGAAATCGAATATCAAGCCTAATAAAGGATGCAACTGCAAGAACTCGCATTGCGTGAAAAAATATTGTGAATGCAATCAGGTAAGTACTTCCTTTTATAATTTTTGAGGTTTAATTTTTCATGTTTAGGTACTAATTCTTCCTTCACTACAACTTTTCTCTCTTGAAGTTTTCTTTTGGATGCTCCTCCTCCTGTCACTGTCGAGATTGTCAGAATCCCTGTGGAAGGAAAGAAGGTAGATTGATCTTTCAGAACTTATTGTGCATGCAATAGTGTTACATATATTTTTTTTTTCTTTCTAAATTGCTAGGATTACAACTATTCAGCTTACAATCTACTTACAACTGCCTAGGTGGTAGTTTCCAATTTTTTTTTTTGAGAAAATGGAATCATTTCATTAAACCAACACTGGAGTACAATAAGACTTATCAAGATTGATAAGTTCAGTGATACAAGATGGAGTATCATATAAAAAGCTGAATACACGTACAACAGTAGAGAATAGAGTGTCTGTAGCTAAGGCATGTGCTACTGAATTTGCTTGTCTGTAGTTTCCAATTGGGTTCCCTCTTCCCATGCGGGGTAAGAGGCGTGAGGGGCCCAATTAGCAACTGCCACCTAGGCGGTTGTAAGAGGATTGTAAGCCCGCCCAATGGTTGTAAACTTAGCATTTTTGTTTAGAATACTATCGTTATGACATAGCTGACGAAATCACTTACATGTGATATGGGCTAATCTGACAATGTTAACAACACACTGAACGTAAATTTCCTAGTCTAAGCCAACTTAAAACTATTTTGGGGATTCATGCTCTATGAGGAATGGGAAGCTAAAAATCTAAAACTTAGTGAAAAAAAAAAAAGAATATTGACCTTCCTTGAAAAGTATACGTTTGATAGATTTGATATCCTACTAGGAGGCCTCTTTGTTTCATGCCTGTGAATTAAAGATTATTGATCATTTAACTAGGTCTTGACTTTCGATTTCTCTGTATGTTGTGTGACAAACGAATATAAATGTTATAGGAAATGGTGAGATCATTAAGGGGGGAAGCACACCGGAAGCAACATGGGACGGGGCGGAAGAAATAAACGTCGATGGCATACCGGAAGCAGCAGAAGGAGGGGAGAAGAAATAGAGGTCGAGAAACGCGACATGCCATGTAACTCCATTCTGCCATAGCTCAAGAGTACGTTTTGGTTAGAACTTTCCATATTGAGCATTCAAATAACAATATAGTTTTTAACACACGGCTGGTTATCTCATACTAGTCATGTTCAGCGTTGGATTTGTTATAGATATGTTTATAAAATTTTGGATATATGTTGATATATATAGTTAATTAGGTGGATTTTATAATCTTTTTACGTGAGATACGTAAAAGATTTTATCATTTTTTTCTTCTAATTACGTGTTACATAAGATTTAGGCATCTTATTTTGAACAGTTTTCAAACATCTTTATATTAGTAAAAGATGATGTCAATTCAACTGAACTTGTGTCATTTAGTGCCAACTGATCTGTTCATTTTTTTCATTACTTTTCGCATTTGCATTTTCTGATACATATATATTCACTGCTGATTGACACCATTTTGTGTTGTTGTGCCCTTTTTCTGCAGAATGACTGACACATGCGAGTCCAGATAAGATGGAAATTCTTCTACCGAACAATTAGATGTACTGAGTTGAAGGAGAGTCTTGTTTGTTTTTTTTTCTAGTACTAAACTTGTATATAATAAAAAAAAAAATTCAGGATGCTGTAGTTAGCATACAATCACTGTCGATTAACTGCCAATTGATATCATTTGCTTCATGCCTTGGCCTCATTAATTGTTTATGAAAGTCATATTATTGTTCGCTATAGTACTGTTATCATATGTAATTTCGAGGAATGGGGCTGATATACCATTGCCAGGTTTAATTATGGTGCTGATGAACAATGTATGGTTGGTGGCTAATGCTAGTGTTTATATATGAGTTTCTTGTGCTTCATAGCGAATTTTTAGTTTCATAGTGACATCTTTTCTTCCTTCAGGTTGGCTGTGTTCTTAATATGACAAATAAAAAAGTATGGTTGGCTGTGCAGTTGAAATCTTTTGGCCTATTTCTCGTCATACATCATTTTTACCCTAAGCAGACGCATTCTTTGTCAGCAAATAAATGCATATGGAGAATGTAGGATATGTTCCAAGCGGACATGGGTGATTAGGTTGAAACACAATGCTAGTTTGATTTCAATTTGAAATGATAAATGTTTCATTAATTTCAACCCCTCGATAAATCCCTATCTTTCGGACGCTACTGTCATTTTTTTTTTTGAGGGGTCTTTTTTTTTTTTTTTTTTTCTGGGCCGACAAACAACGTCTAGGGAGAATTCGAACTATATTCATCCCCACGGGACCCTCCGGTGTACCCAACAAACTACACCCCCACAGACATAAATTAATTTTTTAAATTATTTCTCATTTAATAATAATATATTTATTGTGACACTTTTTAGATGACATATACATGTCGGGAGAGACTACTCCACCGATATACTTTTATTAGTTAATCTCGGACGTCCTTTATCCACTTGGCTTTCGTCACGGGACACCTTGATAAATTAATTTCTTTTAATTATTTCTTTTTTAATAATATTTTCAAAATTATCGTTACATATATTCAGGAGAAACCACTCTATTTTAATCGCGACACTTCATATATATATATATATATATATATATATATATATATATATATATATATATATATATATATATATATATATATATATATATATATAGTAAATTAAAATGGCAGCTTCCCCTGGCGGAACCCTAGAAGCCGAAAAAATTCCAACAAGCATAGAAGGAGCTGATCAAAATGTGAGGGGGAGGATCGGTAGTGGAGTCGAGGATGACGACCCTAGGGGTTGGGTCACCGTTCAAAACCGAAGGAGGTGGAAGGGGGCTCCGAGCGGGCCTCCCTCGATGGAAAAGGGGAAATCTCCCCAAATCTCCACCGGAACACAGCAGACCCAGAAAGGGGGAATGAAAAGTGGGATAGAGGGGCGAAGAACAAACCAAAGGGAGGGGATCCACCTGGGGGGAAAGCCACCACTGATGAAAACTCAAGACTGGATCAAAAGGAGTCCGATTCCCCAACCGCGGGCCTCCCCGGCAGGTAATACCACCCCAATGCCTGTCAAAATTTCTAAGGAGGCTCCTGTTTCATGGGCAGATTTGTGCAAATCCGCTTCAGAGAAGAAGGAGTTTGACCTACAATATGTTGAACCAAAAATGGTGGGACTTCGAAAGATTGAAGTGATCACTGAAGATGACCTAGAAGCAACGGCAGAAATCTGGAGAAATACGCTCATGATCTATGTGATGGGATCTCGCCCATTCTACGGGCACCTGAAAGCGTATATTGAAAGAGTCTGGAGACCAACTGGAAAGCTGGATTTGTATGCTAGGGAGAATGGCTACTTCTTGGTGCGATTCGACGGCAAGGAGGATCTCGAAAAGGTTCTTCTATGATGATGGGGCCCCCTAGCCAACCTTGTACTCATCCGAAGAGGCGAGGATGAGTCAAGACCCTTCTCCTTACATCGATGGTGTAAGTTCTCATTATTGCTGATGTCTTGCTTGAGTAGCTCATCCCATTTTTGGTTCGCAGCCGTGAGAGCCATAGGAGATGTCCCCCCCTGGTGTGAGTTCAGTCTTTGTGTAGCATCTCTCAAAGGAAGGCCTCGAGCTATATCACCTTCGTTGATCACATTCATCCTTCTCATTTTGTTGACATTACTATCCGGGATGTCCAAGGGTGAATGCAACATGGTCGCAATCTCCTTGTATATCACCACTTGGGAGCAGTCTACATCATATTTTCTCCTTCATTCTCATCTATCTTGTTCCCTTTTGATTTGTCCCCCTCTTCATTATCCATAGCATTTCCCTGTCTTTTCCCCAGTATATTGTTGGACTCTTCTGCAGGTTGCTGATCATCCCTCATAGTGGACTCTTCTTGGGCTTCAGAATGTTCCTCCATGTTTTGTGGTTCATCATCCCCCTGTTCGTCTTTCCCATCTGGTTTTTCACCTACAGTAGTAGTCGTTTCCTTGTTAGTAAGATCCTCCTCCCCACTGCACAATGCGCGAATGTGGCCAAAGCATTTGCATCTAGTACACGAAGGGGGAACCCATTCGTATTCAACCAATTGCTCTATAATTTGTCCATCAGGGAGCTCGAATTGGATGGAGTGGGGGAGGTCTTCCGTGGCTTGGACCTCCACGAAGACTCTGGCGTAGGAGAGACGAGTCAGATAGGTAGTCGCCTCATCTATCTTCAGGGGCATTCCCATAATGCTAGCAAGCTTCATAATCGCCGAGCCACTCCATAGCCGAGGGTGGAGATTAGGAAACCTAATCCAGATTGGAACAGCCGTAAGTCGATCCCTCTCGAATTTAGAATCTGCCATCCATCTCTGCATAATTATGAGTCGACCATCAAATGTCCAGGGGCCTTGTCGTACAGAATGTCAAAACTAGCAAGAGTTCAGTCGTACATGATCAACCCTAGGATATGTCAATCATGCTACAGCCCGTAAGCAGACAGTAAGTAAATGTACAATCGAGCTAACACGTGCTCGTCGGCTAAACGCCTCAAAAGAATAATTTTACAATAAAGTGGGAGGACAAAAGAAACCCACTCATTGCCAGGGTTACGCCTGGTGGTCACCATCTGGCTGAAAGTTAGGTAGATCCTCTGGGACTGCTCCGATATCTGGCCATACAAAACCAGCTGGGTCAGACCCCAGAAAGAGCAAGTGCCACAAAGGAGGCTTCACTTAGGAACTAAAACCAGCACATCAATAATAGAATAATAAGATAGTAAATAAAGAATTGCTAATAATAGAGATAACCATAGTAAACTGAGTACGAGGAAACCATTCAAGTAGCCAGGTCACAACCCTTAAACCAAACAAGGACCGGAGTTGTAACCCTTCACCTGAATAGAAACCCGTCTCAAATACTATTGGTACAGTGAGGACAATAAACGAATAGGGACACAGAACTGTTCCGGGAGCCAAGTTACAACCCTTAAATCAAACAAGCACCGGGATTGTAACCCTTCGCCTGAACGAAACTGGACCCCTGATCTTTATTGTTAAGGCCAGTATAAATAATTAATCATGCTGTTGAAGTAAGATAAAACAAGACGAGCATGGCATGGGGTGCAATAAGACAATAAACGAAGAGAGGACACAGAACTGCTCCGGGAGCCAGGTTACAACCCTTAAACCAAACAAGGACCGGGGTTGTAACCCTTCGCCTGAACAGAACTGGACCCCCGATCGTTATTGTTAAGGCAAGCATCAATAATCATGTCGTGTCACAATCTTGTACAGGATCGGGACAAGATTAAGCTGGAATAAACTCCATCCAATCAATCACGGCCAATCAAGAGTACGGCTTGATACTATTAACTAACTAGGGTTATCACAGGCCTAGTTACTAGCAAGATGTAATGAGATTATCCCAACAGCCACAAGCCCTGCAGACCATCCGGTTATCCAGGTCGAATTTCCGTTTATGGAGAATGCAACACGCAACGGTGTGCTGGAAATGTACCCTACTCGGCGGTAGGCTATAAGTCCACTAATGCGCCCAGATAACGGAATTGCATGTAGCTGGGAATCTCTTCATGTCTACTGAATTATTCTAGTTTATTAGCATTAGTCAATTACTGTAGGTATCCCTGACCGTGGTAATCAGGGATCCCTGTCCTAGACATGATGCAAACATTACCGGTTCATTTTGTACAAACACAATCACCCACGGTGTCCAGGCCATTCAATTCTGCCGTGACATGCTAGCCGTCGCAACAGCATTCGAGATATATATCATGTCAAATATACTGTCAAGAGTGCACCACGATGGGTCACTATCATGTCATGTCATTATTTAAAATTAACATTAATCTGGTATAAGCGTGTATGCAATAACTAAATATAAACAGGGTGCAAGAGTTGTGGAAGAATCATGCGGCGCAGGGAGACGAGGCATAACTTTCACATACGAACTCAATTTAAGGTGCTCCAGAGATATTCGGAAAGGTAAGACAAAGATCTAAAACTTTCATGTTTTAAGTTTTTCGAAATTCTGGCTAGAAAATAGCTTAACTTGGCAAAAACAGTCATTATGTGCACTTTTTATGCCAAAAAATCAATTCTGCGTAAAATATGTAAAAGGGGAGGGTTCCAGCATAAAATTTCACATTCTGGGTACCATCCAGCATAATTTACGCAATTTCAGGGTTCCCAGCGTAAAATATTACATTCTGGATACAATCCAGCGTAATTTACGCAATTTCAGGGTTCCCTGCGTAAAATATTACATTCTGGATATAACCCAGCGTAATTTACGCAATTCCAGGGTTTCCTGCGTAAAATATTACATTCTGGATACAACCCAGCGTAATTTACGCAATTCCAGGGTTCCCTGCGTAAAATATTACATTCTGGATACAATCCAGCGTAATTTACGCAATTCTAGGGTTCCATGCGTAAAATTTTATTTTACGCAGCCTTCCTGCGTAAAATTTGATTTTACGCTAGCTTCCCTGCGTAAAATTTTATTTTACGCCAGAACCAGATTTTTCAGCCGACATAAAAATTCAGAAAACTTGTTTTGGCCATAAAAATTTCATTTTAACTCGAAATGAGGTGAATCAAAAACCAAATTCATACGAAATTTCGTGCTCTTGCTCATGGAACTATTAGTTTTCGAAAATAACTAGTTTTAGTAGATCAAAACCAAGAAAACTCCATGAACTCAAAGTTAAAATGTAGATCTAGAAGAATCTATCCATCAAAATTAAAAACTCCAAGTTCTAAAGAGGCTTATAATCATATAAAAAAGAGAATGGAACAATAAAATTAAGATCCCTCAAGAAGCAAGATTGCACTTGCCTAAACCTCTTGGTAGGTGGAGAGCAACTGTGAGGAAGAAGAAGAGTGAATGATGAGAGAGAAAGAGGGTGGGGTTAATAAATGATGATGGGGGTGGTAGGTAGGGGTTCACCTTGGTTCATGATGAACCAAGAAAACCAAGCCAAGCCGAACCAACCCAATCCTTCTCCTATCCGAATAAAACCAAGCTCTACTTAATCAAAATAAATCCATGAACAATAAATGACAATTAAACCACAATGCTAAATATGAAAATAAACCACAACTAACTAATCAAAGAAAATGAGAAATACGGGTCAGAAATATGAACATGTATAAAATACGTATCACGAATTTTGGGACACTACAGGAATGTCAGGGGAGTAAATTCGATGGGTAGGTGGAGTACTGTTCAAAAGTCTCTGATGAAGCACCAGTGTGGCATCGCCATACTTCTTGAATCCAAAGTGAAGGACGCTTGCACCTTGGAGAAACGTACGCCCAGGGGGTGGGAATCGATTAATAATCTCATTATGTGCTCTATGGCCAGGATTTGGGTCATGTGGAGGAAAGATACTTGGTCAGGTTTGGTTCGTTTCGAATCTGAACAATTGGTGGTTGTTGAGATGAAGAATCAAGGGGGCCTCTCTATCCTCGTTGGTGCGGTGTATGGATATAATGATAGGATGAGGCGTCACAAATTGTGGAGGGATATCACTGTTGTCTGCAATGGGATTGGTACTACTCTTCCTCTCCTGATCTGCGGCGACTTCAATGCTACTTTGTATAGTCAGGACAAGAAGGGAGGTCGTAGGGTGCTTGACTCCTTGCTTGCGGACTTCCAAAATTGTCTTCTGTCCTCAGGTCTGGCCTGTCTAAAATGCTCAGGTATGAAGTGGACTTGGAATAACCAAGCTTCCACTAATCGCATTCACTGCAAGCTGGATCGTGCCCTGGGGAATCCTAACTGGTTCGATAAATTCCCGGAGGTGGTGTCCATGAATCTCCCTGCGAGTACCAGTGATCACAGCCCCATACTGGTGAAGCTCATCCAAAATCCTCCCCGTCGTAGCCCTCCTTTCAGATTCGGTAACTCATGGCCACTCTCTAATGGCTACCATGAGACTGTCCTCAATAGCTTCTCGACGTCGGTGGTTGGCTCTAGCCAATATCAGTTGTGTTGCAGGTTGAAGATCATCAAGTCCAATATCAAAACTGGAATATCAACGTCCTAAACCCAATCTGGCTATGACGGAAGAGGAGCTTGCATCTGTTCAGAGAGAAGCCCAAGATGCTGTGAATGCTTCTGATATTAACACTCTGGCAGAACAGAAAAGAAGCTTGAGGGAGCTGGTCGGTAGATTGCAAGCGTGTGAGGACGTCCAACTCCGTCAAAGAGCTAAATGTGATTGGCTTAAGAAGGGAGATTGCTGCTCTAAGTTCTTCTACGGAGTGATTCGGGCTAGACAACACCGCAATAATATTGGTCGTCTAATCAATGGCCAAGGTAAGGACATCTCTGATATTGAAGATATTTCTAATGAAGCTATTTCCTTCTATGCGGATCTCTTCTTCTCCAACAACCAGGTTACGGAATTCCCTCCTATGGCTAGCAAGCGGATCGTGACTCAGGCCGGTAACGCCTGTCTCCAACGACCTATTGATCTCGAGGAGATTGAGAAGGTTATTAAAAATGCTGATCCAAATCGTGCTCCCGGCCCAGATGGCTTCACCGCCAAATTCTTCCAAACGCACTGGGAATTTCTCCGTGCCCCAGTGTCGGCTGCGATTAGAGAATTCTTCAGGACGGGTAAGCTACTCAAGGAGCTTAATCACTCGTTCCTGACCTTGATCCCAAAGAAAGAAGGGGCCTCTACCCTTGCCGATTTCTGCCCGATCGCCTGCTGCAACTTTATTTACAAGGTGATAGCCAACATCATGTGCGCCAGGATGCGTCCCCTCATGGATGGGTTGATCTCTCCAAATCAATCTGCGTTCATTAGCGGGAGGTCGATCTCAGAGAACTATCTTCTTGCTCACGAACTTGTCCGTGATTTCAACAAGCCCGGAAGCAACAAATCCTGTCTCAAACTCGATCTCCGTAAAGCCTATGACTCTGTGAACAGGAAGTTCCTCATTCAACTGATGAAAGAGATGGGATTCGGGGATTGGTGGGTTAACAGAGTGGAGGAATGCATCTCGACTCCTACCTTCTCGATCCTTATCAAGGGCCAACCTCGCGGGTTCATTAGAAGCAATCGGGGTATTCGCCAAGGTGACCCTCTCTCGCCTTATCTGTTCACCATCATTATGGAACACTTTACCTGTCTCATGGATAGGGCTGTGCATGCGAGGCGGCTGATCCCTCTATATAATAGAGTTCAGCCTGTGATTTCGCATTTGATATATGCGGACGATCTCCTTGTCTTCATCCAACCTACTGCTAATAATGCTCAGAACCTTCTCCAAATTCTCCTGAAGTTTGGGAGCCTCTCCGGCCTTGAGCTAAACCTTGACAAGAGTCGAATATACTACAATCGCCTCTGTTCGACGACAAATAGTGTTAATCAGATTCTGCAGATTGAACAGGGAAACTTACCTGTCAAATATTTGGGCCTCCCCCTGTCGATCTCCTATGCCCAAGCTATGGAGAGTACTGGTTTGCTTAGTGCCATTCAGAGCCGCTTGGAGGGATGGCAAGCCCAGTTACTTTCCTTCGGTGGTCGCATCGAACTGGTCAGAACCGTCATCTCGTCTATACTTTTTTATTGGATGCAGGCCATCATCATCTCGACTACCACATTGGCCAAAATCGAGAAATTGTGTGCTAATTTCATTTGGAAAGGTGGTATCCACACGATTTCGTGGAAAGAGCTATGCAGGCCGAAACGTGAAGGAGGAGTGGGTCTCCGTTCCCTGGAGTCCCTGAGAGACTGTATGATCCTGAAGCTAGCTTGGAGGCTCCTGGATGGCACCTCCCTCTGGTCGAAATGGATGGTGAATAGGTACGCTTCCAAAACTAATTTCTGGGTGCTTAAAATGGATAACAACTTCTCTGTCATTTTCAAAGCCATTTTGAAGCAGAGAAGCAGACTTAAGCCACATCTAAACCGTTTCATCTGTGATGGAAGGTCTACGGACCTTTGGCATGATCCCTGGATTGAACAAAAGAGTATCACTGATCTGCAAGGGGAATGGCACATCTCTGGGAGGGGTAGAAAAGACAGGGTGGATGTGATCCTACAGGCGGGCCAGTGGTATCCGGAGAGAAGAAGGATAAATCGTCCGACTCAAGAAGTGATCAGGAACATTCAAATTGATACTTCGAGAGGTCAGGACTTTTGGACGCTGAAGATTGGAGGTTCAGGTAGCTTCGTGTTTAGAGAGGTGTATGAAGAGACGAGACTCAGGTCCCCTCTGCTTGAGTGGTCTGAGTTTATATGGCTTAAAGGGGCTGCTGTCAAATTCCAGCTGACCATGTTAAAGGTCATGCGCAAGAGACTGCTCACGCTTGATCGTCTCCAGAGATTTGGGGTGGTTATCGATGGTCAAAGATGTATGCTATGTGAGGTCGATGAGGAATCACATGACCATTTGTTCCTGAACTGCGAGTTTGCCAGAGCTATTTGGACTTCCCAAATGAGGTACACTGACTTGGACAGGGCCTGTGACCAGACTCTTGATGCTCAGGTTCGTAATATCCACTCTCTGAAACATAGAGGGAAAAACTGGTTTTACATTGTAAGGCTTAGACTTCTATGCACGGTGTGGCACATTTGGAAGGAACGGAACATCAGAATCTTTGAGTCCAGGAGAAATGATCCAATGAGAGTCCTGGCTAATATTGAACGTGATATCTGTGTCTTTACCAGTACTGGCTCGTAGCTGGGGGGACTTATTTGTTCTGCAGATGTGAGGGATGGGTTCCTTTTTCTTTTTTTGGACCTGGTGTTCGTTGTTTTAGTGTTTTCGGGTTGCTGCTACCAGTTTCTTCTCAACTGGGTTTTGGTGTAGCACCTTTTATTGTAATCCCTATTCTTTATTCATGAATGAAAGCTTTTACCTTCTTCAAAAAAATAATATATATATATATATATATATATATATATATATATATATATATATAACTTTTCCATTTTGTACCATTATTTTTCCATGTATTCTTATTATCCTTGTAGAGGGTATATATATTCAACTTCTTACTTAGTGTCAAACCAAGTAAAACCGTTTTCCGCAATGACTTGTAAGCATAACCAAGACGGAGACTTCCAATATAAGGAATAAATCAATTACAATTATGATGAGATATTTGCAATATTCAAACAAGAATTGCTTCAATTAATCAAGAAAAAACAAAAGAACGTTCGTTAAGAATTTGTATTATTGGACAAATTACAATCTCCATCCATAACCACTCGTTCCAATATGATCGATCAACCCTTAAATGCCTCCAACTTGAGGATGACAATATGTAGGTAGGTAGGCCAATCTTGTAGCCTAGCTAGCATGGTGGAAGATCCTTTGGAGGAGGTAGCACCGACTGGTCAGCTCCGCTCCCGTTCTCGACGACGAAAGCCATCTTTAGACCCCAAGACGTGTGCAGCTCCAGATGACAATGCATGAACCAAACTCCTGCAACATTTACAACAAAGTTTTAACTTATTGTTATATATACGTGGATCAAAAGTACCGTCCGCAGAGGCCTGCCAAAGCCTTCCTTCTTCCCCCCTCACTATCGGATCGGGTGGCCCACGTGAGGCCCGTGCGTGCACGCTCGATACAATGGTCGAGGACGACGGACTCCCGCAAGACTCTGCAGACAAAGCTCCAAATCCGGACCCCATATATATATATATATATTTTTTTTTTCCCATATATATATATATATATATATATATATATATATATATATATATATATATATATATATGGTCCTTCTACAATACATCCTATGAAAATATTTGTATCGATACATCCAAAATCTGAACCATTGGATGTTCATCCAATGGTTCAGATTGAGGTCAAAAGTCAAAATCAGCATTAAATAATATTCGTTATTGTTCGAGCGAGCTCTCGCAATATATATATTTAACTAATATTAATTACCTGGATTATCAGCCCTGAACCTTATCGCAGTCCAACCACCGGTCGGCACTCCGACGGTGTTCCTCTCCGGGGGATCGACCAAGTTGAACTTAGCAGGGTCTTTGGCCGGATCAAAGTTACCGGTCCCCCTCCCGACGACGAAGAAGTTGTAGCCGTGGAGGTGGAAAGGATGCGACTCCACCGAGAGAAGGTTGGTGTCCTGGAGCACCAGCTCCACCGTCGAGTTGAACGCAACCTTGCTGAGCCTCGTGCCCAGGGACGTCGCGAGGTTCGCGGTCAGGGGCGCTCCGGTGTAGTTGAACGGCGCGGCCGGCCTGTCGGGGAAGTCGAGCCGGAACACTCCCTTCACGTTGAAGTAGTGTGCCTGCAGCAGCGCGGTCTGCGGCATCACGAAGGTTATGTTGTTGAGCGACGCGGCGAGCCGAGTCCCGTTGACGCACGCCGGGCACTTGTCCCTCCCGAGGCCGACGGTGTAGAAGAGGTGCCGGTCGACGCCGAGCGGCACGTCGGCGGGGAACCGCGGGGTGTTCAGGCTCCGCAGCTTGCTGAGGTAGCCGTCTGCGAACGCCGTGTCGTTGGGCGCGGGCAGGCGCGGCAGGGTGGGGACGACCGTCGCGGGGACACCCTTGTATTGGAGAATGGCAGTTGCGGTCTTGTTGTCCACCGGAATGGGGGCGTCCATGAACGGCCTGGCGGCCATGAAGTACCTCCCGGGGGCCGTGTCCGCTCGGACGAGGACGTTCGTGGTCTGACCGGGGGCGATGAGGAGCGCGTCGGTGGTGAAGGGCTTGCAGTAGACCGCGTCAATCTCGACGACGGTCATGTTGTGGCCGGCGATGGCGAAGAAGAGCTCGTCGTTGAGCGCGGCGTTGACGATCCTCAGGAGGTAGGTTTTGCCCCATTCCACTTCGGTAACAAAGGTATCTGAAATAATAAGATGTGCACAATCTTATCCACCTATGTACGAAAAAAGAAAATGCTAAACTGACTGCGGAAAGAGTGATCGTATGTCTGGCCTGTGTCTACATGTTCCCCTCTCATTCGCCTCCCGTGCACCACATGGGTGCCAACCCAAAAATTTCAGGCCTCCGTCCAATGGAAGGCCGACACGTGTCTGTAGGCCACGACTGCGGTCACAGACCGCAGTCCATGTAACAGCTCCATATGAAAAAAGCTAATTTTGTGACTCGGACATGCATCCTCGTAAATTTGAGCGATTTCAACCATTATATTTAATTATATTATGTTTGTACGTACGTTTATCGGAGCAAGGGAAGAGAGGTCCTGGCTTTCCGTTGATCGTGTGGGCATCAGACATGTTGGGTGGCAGGCCGAGCGAGTTCCCTTGCCTCACCAGCTGTTCGACGTCTGCATTCCACCACTCCCCTAAGACGAGCTCAGCCTCTCCGTGGGGCTGGGGGAAAGGGAAAGGAACACCCTCCTCGGGCATGATGACGATCGCGCCGTAGACCGTCGCGCGCAGCCAGAGGATGTGGGCGTGCCACCACAGGGTCCCCCTCTGCCCCGTGGCGTTGAAGTTGTAGCTGTAGGAGCTGCCGCTCTTGATCGGGCACTGCGTGACGTACGCGGGCCCGTCCGCCCATCCGTTTCGGAATTGCTTCAACCCGTGCCTAAACAAACAAACGAACACAACAAGGTTTAAACACTACATGAACAAATTAATTATCAAACCGTCAAAGTCTTGATAAATTAAGCAATATATACCAATGAATCGACATGTTGTATTGGGCGTGGTTGGTGACGTTGATGACAACTTGATCACCTTCACGGACGTAGATTGTCGGTCCGGGAAACCTACCATTGACCGTGACGATCGGCTTTGCATGGCACAGCCTACTCACATTCTTCACAACCACCTGAATATATATCAGGCACATAGATATATTAATTATGCATGAACATAAGCAACATATGAATATATATATATTACACTTGCACAACAAAATGTATACTCACATCAAACTGATACTTCCTAACAGCAGCTTCTGCAGGAAAGGGAAAGAATGCTGCAATGAAGCTGGCAAGTAGAAAAAATGCTGCAAACTTGAACAAGGGAAGGGCCATTTCTTCTTCTTCTGTCCTTTCCTTGTAGTAGTTTAACTAAGGAAGGAAATGGTACTGATGAGGAAACTCGATGGGTCTGTTTCTATATATATATACACATATGAAACTTGGAGTTGTGCAACATCAGTTTGTTACAGGACAGGACAGGACAGGTTTGTAGGTGAACTTTGGTTACGGTTGGGGTGTGCTATATTGCAAGGGTTGCATAGACGCATAGTGATGCTTGGAAGCAAAATTGGATGGTGACTTTTAGTAGAAAACTGGAGCATGCATGATTTGGGAATGGAACCATAATTATTGAACTTATTACCAGCTATAGATCAAGTTTCGGAATATGTGTAACTGGATTCGGTTTGAGTATAGGTACCGCGGTTTCCGCAGATGTTTGTGTGATCATTCATTTCAAAATAACAAAAATGATCATAATTTATTTTTTGAAAAGATATAAATTGTTTCTGTACACATGTAGACAATTTTATATGTTGCTTATGTTAGTTTAAATAGAATAATATTAACACATGGATGAATGTTGTGAATTTATAGGTATATAACTTAACAAAGGACAATAGTTTATCACTAAGAAATCATATCGATGTATACTGTAATATTGCCAGTAAATCATTAAGTTGACATTATTATTTTTTAATCTTTTTTTTTTTCTATTTTTTGACAACATTGACCATAAAAAATATCTCCAACGTCGATATGGGTCCGTATCGATCGATATCGAATTTGGTATGTGTATAACGTATCGGTATTGTCCAATACAAGAAAGTATGTTATAGATATTAGTCAAATCAAGATTGATCTGTCTTTAAGAAAAAGAGACGGTCTAGGCTAAGGTTCTCCTAGCAATTTTTTTAGTTATATTATATATTTCTACATTGCTTTGGATGCAAATTTGGAAAGGAACATTTGATGATTTATGCATCTACTTGGACTAAAATGGTGGGAATCAAATGGTGGGAAGATGACTCTGTTATAGCTAATTTTCTGCCAGTATCACTGTAAAATTCTCATTTCTCCTCCCCAGTATTCACAAATAAAACAAAGATGCTTATTCAAAAGTTAGCACCAAGTAGATTAAATTCATTCCACTGGAAGTTGGGAAGTTATTCTACATAGATAACATGACAAGTTACTCAAGCCCAAAAATCTGTAAACAAATGCATCAAAAGAGAAGTAAAATGTGGAGTTTTAACATTGATCATTGTGCCATAGTATCCTTAATGAGCAATTACTTGTAACTTTGAAAGTGGGTTAAGTGCCATCAACATAGTTGCTTCTTCATTTGTTGGCCATTATCCCTTCCCACTTTTGCCGATTCAGATGAGTAGTATCAACAACTTTCACCTTAGAGATGAATATGTGATGAACTCATTAGAAGTAAAGTGAAACGGTTGATGAGGAACAGGGTTCCTGTAACACAAGTAAGAAGGCTTTAGTACAGAGTTGGTATAACTGTAACAAGAAGAGCTCTAGAAGTCTCGACACGTACGGGCTTGGGCCATATACTTTGATCTGGCGCACGTGTGTATCCCTTCCATTCAGGTGATTGGACAGAATTGCAAGTTGGAGCATGAAAGTGTGGATAAATGTTTCCCTGCAAGAAGCAGCAAAATTAGATAGTTCTCAACATGTCCAGATTTTCTTTTCTGAGAGAAACATGTCCAGAATTAAATCTTAACCAAATGGATTTATAAAATTTCGATAGAGTCATGATAAGAAACACTAGTACTGTGAGCTAGAACTCAAGGGGCAGTGATTTCATAAAGCTGGTAGGAAACAAAAGTTCCAAGGTTCTTGCAACCATATATAGAAGTTTCTCACGCCTTTCTGCTCCTTCACGATTTTGGTTACAGAACAATGTTTTTTTTGTCGTTTCTCAAATATATATAAATACATAACAACTTGTCAATATAAATGGAAGGTCAGGTGATTGAATTTGTCATAAAACTTGGTAGTCTTCCCACAGCGGAGCCAAGGGTATCTCTGTACAAAGATAACTTTGATAACTAACAATAAAGTGCACATAAAACATAATTAAGAAATATAATAGAAAAAGGTTGTACCCGAAGCACCAAAAAGAACATCAAATACAAATCATTTTTTAAAAGAAGATGATATAAATTATAAAACTATGAAATCACCGAGGATCAGTTCCGGATAAAGAGATGTGAACCCAACCAACTGGCTTAACAAGCTCCACAGTTTTTATCTCCTGCAATAGCAATAACATGGCAACATTAGATCATAATATAAACTGACAAACACAAACTACGTTTGCTATATAAATATTCATTTAGCCTAGTTCTCGAACAAAGTTACCAAGGTGAATAAATTTCAGTTAGAAGTTCTGAAACTGTGATAATAAAACTCCATGTTTGACAACCGGAGTTATCTTTAGGCTATATAGGACAAGAAATTAAGATTCAAACTTTACAAGGAAATGAGGATTTTTTTTATAGCTATGACGTGGATGTAAAAGGTCACAACAATCTTGCAAATGACTTTAATCTCCTACGGTGGACTTTTGGGTGGAGAATATTGCCAATGATGAAGGAGAATACAAGATGTGACACGCGTCCAGTTCACGACTTTGATAGTTTTTAGCTGCGGCAAGCTTGTGACTAGCCAACAGATTCCTAGTCTATTGGAGTCTGTATGCTTCTTTTTTTCATTGTAATCGGAGTAATCTTCTATGTATTGGGGACTGTATGCTTCTTCTTTTTCATTGTAATCGGAGTAATCTTCTATGCATTGGGGATTTGTTTCGTTAATCACTGAAATGAAATGTGGGGGAATCAGGGTCGCAGCCAGAAAATTAAACTAACGGGGAACAAGAAAAAAAATATTAAACTCATGAATAAAATGCTATTATAAAACTCAAAAACAAATTTCATGTTGTTTTTGTTCGGCCGCTTAGCCCAGAGTAATGAGAAAATCTAGAAGGGTTAGTCATGGGAATCTGGACCCGAAGCCAATCCGCCGGGTTCGTGGGTCAGGAAGCCCAAGAAAAGATGGAATTAGCTATTTCATTAGGAACTTATCTTGCTATAATTTAATTTATTATACTGAACTTTCATAGTTATTTATTTATTTTTTATTTATTTTCATTAAGGGTAATAAGGGTTCTTGTCATGTGAGACCCGAACCCTCATGAAATCTTATTTAAGGAACTATTTGTGGCAGAACATGGTTTGAGAAAATTTTGGTGTTATGAAGAAATCCATATATTTTCTTTACCTCTCATTCTTGTTAAATTATTTTCCCAAAAAAATCATTACTGCCCAAAGACGTTACAGGTTGGTGTCCGGAGCATGCTCTTCCCGCCAAGCACCGATACCAGTAAGGAAAATCATCTCCTTCAAAGCCACTTTATTCCTTTCTTTGTCATCTTGTTGACTTAGCAATGTTGTGCACACTGAACCAAAAGGAAGAGGTCGGCCAGTATATTGCTTTATGGTACATATTCTATCACAATCATAACCAGTTTTATTTTATTTTCTATTACATTGGAGACTAAAGCCAGCCAGCATACAATGAAAATTCATTGCTTACTGATCACATTGTGTGGTGGTCCATTGGATCGTCCTCAAGTGTGAGTGCGGATTCACAATCTCCATAATTACTTGCATTGTTATTTTAGTTATCAGTGATTATTCTTGCAATTTCTTAGGATATGTTGGATTGTTGATTTATCGACATAATCTTTTGCTGATAATTGCATCCAGGTCTACAAGTAAAATTGCAAATCAGAACCCATTTAGGATATGCTAGTCCTATCTTGCGTCAATTAGGTTTTTATATTGATGGGTAGCCAAAATAAATAAATAAATCCTAATTGGTTTTGTTTTCAAATTAAATTTCACTTTTTTCAACTATATATCTTTTCTCTATTTTGTTTATAGTATATTTCATCTAATTTTTTTTCTCAATAACTTAATGCCAAAGAGAGATCGTTTCAAATGAAATTCATAAAATATTTGTAGTGCCAATCAAGATATAAATTCTTTCATGGAAGATGATATATGAGGCCTACTTTTTGGGTGAACATCCATAAAAATACTTCAATTTTAAAATTGGTCTTTTGCTTTTAGTTTGTACCAAAGAAGACCACTAATTAAATTTATTGAACTATAGTTGAATTTAACTATCAAAATGACATAACTACCATTTATGTCCTCCCCCCCCCCCCCCCCCCCCCCTCTCCTTCTTCCATTTTAGTATCATTTTACTGAGTAAAGCTGCGACTCAGCCAAGTTACTACAGAGTCAGGTCAAATGAGCATAATAATAGTGAATCTTATGCCCAAAATCCATTGTTGCTACTTGGTGTATTTATTTTATAATTTTTCTTAGCATTTTGATCATTGTTTATTTTATAATTTTAACTCAGTAAAACTATGATAAAATGATAATTTTATCATTTTGATGGGTAAATCAACTATAGTTTAACAAATAAAAGTATTGTTGGGGTTGTGGCCTTTTTTGTTGTAATTTTAGAATGTTGCCTTTTTGTGCAAAATGTCAATTTTAGAATAAAAGTATTATTATGGTTCCAAAATTAGAATAAAAGTATTATTATGGTCGCAAAAGTAGGCCTCATATGTCATTTTCTGTAATTTAAAATTTGAGAAAAGAGTATAGGATCTAGATTCAAGCCAAGGTTCATTTATATCAGAAATGACAACAATTTTAAAACTACAAAAAACATATCTAATAAGAATAACCATAAAATCCTGAAATAGCACGTCTTCCCTCTAGTAGCCGTCATACATCTTCTCCTTATTATCATGATATTTTTATTTTATGGCTTTAGAGTCCTTAGCATCCACAATGGTAACACTCCATGCCATACTCCAATTTTTTTGGAAATGGTGTAAATTACTACTTTTGGAGTGTCCCCTTCATATTAGCACACAAAGACAAATAACACACAAAATTCATACTCAAAATTAACCTCTCTTTTTTCTCCCTTATTTTTCCCCTTTATTTTTCCTGCCATTTTTCCTCTTGGTGGGTCAAGTTGGGTTGCTGTTAACGAGCTAGGACACACTTGAAATTTGGAGTCTCTCTTGGCTTGTATTCATTTTTTTAAAAAATTTGGAGAGTCTCTTTGGTTGTTAGCATTTTTCAAGTGTGGACAAGAGCCCACTGCAGTCCTCAAGTGCTACAAATTTTGACTAAAGAAAAAATGTAGCACTTCAAACCACTCCAACTATGGATGCTCTCAAAAGAAATAGACTTGTATGATAAGTAATGTTCTCTATACAAGTAGTTTTTCTTTATCGAGAATAAAAAGTCCAGTTGAGTTTGAGAAGAAAAATCTTGGCAAAAATATATGGATTATTAGTTATAAGGTCTTCTATAATATTTGATATTAGAGTTTAGGTCTCCATATTGTCCAATGTTAGAGTTTAGGTCTCCATTTACATTGATCACCGTCCAAAATTAGTCTGAATGGAGACCTAAAATGGGAGGCCTAAACTCTAATATCAAATATTATATGAGGCCCTATAACTAAATAACCCAAAATATTTCTAACAAGAAGTTAGTGAAGGTGTTATCATAAAGTTACTATTGGAATTACATAATTTAGATCAAATCCTATGATAGAATTAGTTGATTGAGGTGGGGCAATGGTAGGTAGAATCTTTCATGTATAAGAAACAAATACTTCGGTTTCATTGAAAAAAAGAAACAACAATAATTAATAAAAAAGGGAAAAAGCGAAGCACCTTGAGATTGTGGAAGCCGTCGCCCGCACGTATAGAGATCTTGCTAGGAGTATAGCTCTCGTCGAGCTTGAAATCCACATACAGAACCACCAGCTGATACCAAAAAAAAAAAAAAAAAACACCCAAGCTTTGAACTTTTCCGCACAGAGACAAAACAGCAAACAGAAGGACGGCATACATAGTGACGAAGTACCACCGCACCTGGAGCTTGACCTTCTTCTGGAACTGGATGTTGACGAGGTGGGGCTGGGCCCCGTCGGACTGCCAGTAGGTGTCTTGGCTGTCGTCGCGGAGGAAGACGACGCCGTTGCCGGGCTTGCAGGAGCTTACGCTCCACGCGGCCTTCTTCGCCATCTCCCGGAGGTCGTCGTCGACCGAGAGGGTCTTGCTTCCCGTCAGCTTTCCGGCCGTCTCCTCCTCCCCGTCCGACTCCGTCGCCATCTGTTTGTTCTAATTCCCTTTTCCTCGATTTGCTTTCTTGTTCTCCCCTTTTCTTTCGTTATTGGGAAATTTCGTACGCCCCTCTGCACTCGTGGTGTTACATGTTATCCTAATGGGATTTTTTTATATATATTTTAGATCCTTAAACTACTAATTTCTTGCAAAAGTTTAACCTATTCTACTATATAATATCAAAAGTTAGATTTCATCGTAGAAATTTTATTTTTCAAAAATACCATTGCATATCTATTCCAATACAAAAAATAATATATTCTATTAGAAAATTAGTAATTACAATATCTAGCTTTTAGTATTTCAGTATATTAGTTTTATCTTTTGTTCTTTTCAAGTATATACAAAGTTAATTAAAAGACAACTTTGAGTATCTTTAGCTCTTTTCAAATACATACAAATTAAATTAATTAGAATATAATTAAAATACGTACAACGCACGTGCATATATACTAGTTTAATATAAATGATCAAAATAGACAGACTAACGAATGGTATTTCAAATAACATGTTAGATGGTTAAGATTGGGAATTCCAGTCTTTTCTATTTTATTTGAAACGTGATCGATATTTCTGCCCTTAAACATCTCCATATTCTTCGAAAATAAAAATAGTTCGATTGTATTTCTTTTTATCGCTCAGAATAGATTTTTAAATTACCATATATATATATATATATATATATATATATATATATATATATATATATATATATATATATATATTATACAAAACACAAAGGTTTTTGAATCCTAGGGCTGACTGTGCCAAGATAAAGAGTGGTTGGGATTTAATCTTGGTGAATCAACGGTTGTGGGATTTTATGGGGAATCCAAATAGTGGGGTTTGCACTCATAATGGTTGTGGATGAGCATTATTGAGAGTGGGGTTTTATGGGGAATGAGCATTATTGAGAGTGGGATTTTATGGGGAATCCAAAGAGTGGGGTTTGCACTCATAATGGTTGTGGATGAACATTATTGAGAGTGGGATTTTATGGAGAATCCAAAGAAAATTCACATACAGCAGTGGTTGAGATTTAATATTTTGATGGGGGCCTCATAATTATTATTGTTCGTATAAAATTGGGAATCCAAGATTTTGAGGGGGAATACCTTAAATGAACCATGCCCTATGGGCACGGATTATGACTAGTATGTATGTATATATATATATATATATATATATATATATATATATATATATATATATATATATATATATATATATATATATATATATATATATATATATATCAGGTGGAGACACAACAAGATGTCTCTTATGAGACTTTTTTTAAAGTCGCACAATTTTTCTTTATCTACATCTTCCTGCGCTACCTTCCTCGTTTTTTAGAAAAAAATTTGTCACTCGTGACTGACATATGGCCCCCTTTCGACCCACTAACTTATTATTATTTTTGCGATTTATGTGCTAGACTTATTTCATGACACTGGTCATGCTTTCTAACGTAGTCTGTTATCCACATGGTTTTTACCTATAGTCGTAAATTTCTTTCATTTGATCCTACAATAATTTATTGTCACTTTCGTCTCAGTCAAATTTTATCATTTTTTTTCTTGATTTGTTTGTGACCCCGTTTCATGTGTGTGTGTGTCATCGAGCTTCTAAAAAGCATGTACCGTATCTATGAACTAATCTAAGACGAACCAGTTCACCCACTATCTTCAATGCTCCAACATCACAAGTTAGATGTAAACACTACAAGTTATGTACCAATTTTACAATTATGTATCAATATCACAAATTAATTAGATATGTATATTACAATTAATTATACAATTATTGCAAGTTATACAAATATCACAAATTATATAACGATAACACAAGTTAAGTATCAATTTCACAAGTTAGATACATACGTCAACAATAAAAAAATTTCAAGTACCCAAATATGTCTAGGGACAAATCTAATATCCAAAATCTAATTATGTCATAAATCTGCTACGTCCTTGTACAAAATAATTCTAAAATATGTGATGTAAAAGGGAAAAAAAAAATCTTTGTGGGCACCACCTGAGTGGAACCAATACCACTCGTTCGAAGTCCGTCTGGTTTTAGTCGCGTGTGTCCAAGTATTTATCATATTGGAAAAATATAGTGCAGCTATACTATACGCTATACGGCATTTCAGAAAATACACATGGTGAATGGAATAAGTACATCTCCAAACTCCAATGCTAGTATGACTTTTGGAAAAAAAAATACTTATCCTTTTTTCCTATGTGGCAGAATAGAATTGGAAAAAAGGCCAAACAAAATTTCTTGAAGAAATGACATTTTTTTTTCTTTTCTAAAGTCACAATAATATTGGAGATCTCTAATAATTTCAATTTGGTAGTAGACCAATACCGGTTAATTTTATTGGTCCAAGTTTTGGTCCTCCGACCATGTGTTCAATTTATTTATACTAGCATTCATATTTTGTACATACATTTTATCTCAATTTAGCGTATAATAAATTTTTCTAAGGATGTTACATAATAAATTACCTATAATTATTTGATAAAAAATTATATTTGACCAACTTTTATAGTAGTATTTATTTCCAGAAGTGAAATATTCATAATTCAATTTAAAAAAAAAAATTAATTTTCTTTTTTGAGGGAATAAGATATTAATGAATATTTATATCATTGTCTTTTTTAAATAAAAACTGATGATGGAAAAAGACATGATAATGAATAATAAGTATTTATTATGATAGTGGTATTAATGATGCAAAACTTAACTCATGAGTTTCTAATTTTTAAAATTCGTCCACGAATGTAAGCCCCCTGAATTTTCGGGATTTATTTTTGATTTTCTAAATGATTTATTCTCGATAATTTATTTTGATTTAATTATATTTTTATCATTAAATGCTCTTTACCGTGACTTGGATTTCTAGAGCATCAGGGATGCCAGTCTCTGGAAACTTTCTTCTTGAAGTTTGTAGTAGACGAGATTATCTTCATGTTGATATATTGTGTCCCACTCGAACTCGTTCCCTTGTGCTCTTTTTGTATCGTGCAACTTCGGATCAACTTAGACCAATTAATCGTTGAATAATTATTCCCACTTTTATCTTGATCGTCGTTTGCACGTTACCGTAACTTTTAATTTAGGAGCATAAGACCAGTCATTTTCTCAGAACCAACTTCTCATGCATGATCTACTCGAGACGCTCTACACCCATGACCTTCGTGTCCCACTCAGACACTCCATTTTGTGCTTCATTTACTTCGTACAACTTTTGGGTCAATTTAGACCATTTAATTATCTACCGTAAAATCTGATTTAACTTTCAATTAAATTTCGGGACCCGACATCGATCCAACCTAGTCGACCCAAAGTATGGACATTGCCCACATGAAGTCTACTACCCATATGCTACTCGTGTCCCATTTATTTGAGTCCCCACATGCTACTTATTTTCCCATGATCATAAATACCTATTTTAATTCAAATATTGTACCATGTCCGATTTTGACCCAACCCGGCTCCACTGAACCCAACCCCAGCTCCATGTTACCCCCCATCATGACACCCTCACCTTCATTGCCCTTAAAAAAATATTAATACCTAGTTTATCTCTTTCAAAAATTCTTTTGATAAACCCTTGATTTTAATCCCTAGGAGATAACCTATTTTTCCTACATTAATCCTAACCATTGGATTCTCTCCATCAATCCTCACCATGAATTTTTTTCCCAACACTCAAACCCACACACCCTTTCATAATTAGGTCGGCCCTAGCTGTTGGAGAAGTCTCTTCTCTCTCTAACTTTTTATTCTTTTCCCCTCTCATTATTACTTTCTCTCTCTCTTTATTTTTTTCTTACCTCTCTCTCTCCAACTCTCACCAACACAGCAGCCAACCTCCCGAGCACAGCCACCAGTGTCACGACCCGCACCCTTATGAGGGGCACGAGCACGTGGGTACGTCCAGCCTACGCCGCAGTATCGGCTGTAGAACGCTGTATATAACGTCTGTAAATACTACGACTAACAGTATAAAGGTACCTGTACATTATATACTCTCCGAATGGAAGTGACATATCAATACAGTCTCAACACAGAATAAAACTAAGGTAGATAGCACAGAAGGAAACATATGATAGATAAAAGGAAAATAAGTCCACTGTCCAACACAAGCCCAGATATATACAACATCACAGGGTCTCAAAATATAACATAGAAGCTACAGTCTGATAAAGCTAGCTGGATCGCGGTCCAGGCAACCCAACTAAGCTACACTACTCTGAGAGTACAAAGTCTAGTGGCTCTACTATAAGGCCACGGTCCTGGACTACTCCATCTAGCTCGAGCCTATAATAGGTCGAGCAGTCTGCCTCAGAGTCATCTGTAATACATCATAACGGTATCCTGTCAGGAAAATGAGCAAGTACAAGCACTAACAGCAATTCTATGTGAATTGACAAATTCTATAAGAGACAGTATAATGAACTACAAGACAAAGATATAAGAAGACTTGGGAACCGTTCGAAAGCTGAGTTGCAACCCTTAACCAAACAAGGACCAGGGTTGTAACCCTTCTCCCGAGCAGAACTTAGTCTCCAATTAAGGGCATGAAGAACATGTGAGTAAATATATATCACAGCATGGTGAGAAAGTACTGAATATAGAACAGAGCAGGATATATGATAAGATAAAGTAAATATAAAATGTGCCTTGAATACTATAGCCTAATGTGATCGGTATGGGTCAAGATCAGGCTTCCAGCCGACCGGCTACAAGTACGTGGACTCGGCCCGGCCGGGATGGCAAGCTATGGAGCAAGTAATAGCACAAGTCAGGCTATACCCATCGTGAGGTGAGGGTATAGCTATGATACAAGTAGTAACTCAAGGTGGGCATTGATCACACTATCTATAAAATTCCCCATTACCCGAATAGTATACGGATCCGGACATAGCACGTCATGACGCGGGATTCCCTAAGAGGGAAGCAAGTCCTCTTCAGGCATCAACGTCAATACAAGTACAAGAATCAAGGCCAAGCAAGTACCAGTATCCCAAGAAATCCAGGAATGACATCTCATGACAGGAATCCGACAATAATAGTCCGTGAACTATCGTGACTGAGAATCAAGTAAGACACTACGACTGAATCGGATATAGCAGATATCAAGACAATAAAAACTATCAGTGAATGTACTCGCCTGCTGTCCTGAGCTGTAGGGTATGTCAATGCTCAGAGTGGTAATCAGAAACCTAAAGATGAAATATTGCATGTTAATTTAGGTTTAACAAGTTAAGAATAATTTATGATGAATGATATAAAATCTAGGTCAAACTAGGTCTCACTGAGTCACACTAAGTCCTGTCAAGTCAATCTAGGTCAAATCAAGTTATATCAAGTTAATCTAAGTCAGACTAAGTCAACTCTAGGACATACTAGTCATCGCAAGTCGAAGCAAGTCAAACGGGGTCAAGAGTTGGCCTACAGTTGACTTTAGTCAATTGGTCAACCCTGGTCAACTCTGGTCAACCCTAGGTCAAACTGGTCAAATGTTGACCAACAGTTGACTTTTGGTCAACTAGTCAACTCTAGTTTGGTTTTGGTCAAAATTAGACAAGGTGTTGACTCATCATTGACTTTTGGGTAAAAAGTCAACTCTGGGTCAACCGAGCCAAAATTGGTTCAAAAATAACATTTGTAGGGTGTACCTAACAAGTCACCTAAGTTTCAAGTCAATCCGAATACCCGAACCCCGTATCTTGAATTTACCCGATTACCCCTTTAATACACTAACCCTTAAACCATTCTAACTTGACGTCTAGTGGCCTTCCCTTAGGAATTCCACTCCCGGCTTCCTAGGGTAGTAGGGTACTAGCCTATACAACCATTACCTACCAAGTTCTCTAGGTAGAGTGGACATCCAGTCCATCTTACGGTCCATATTGGTCGTTTACCCGTTATCTCGAGTATCTCAAGATACTCAATGGTATCGTGCGATACCATCTTCCTAATCCCACACGAAGTCCCGATTTCAACCTAGGAGCCTATCCACAAAATCTAATTCATATTAACTAGGTCCCCTTCAAGTTTGGATGCGTTCCGAATCACGGAACTCAAAATCACCCCTTCACCAAATCATAACTAAACCATTCACTCACTCACTCAATCTCAATTTTTAACCTACACTTAGGACTAGTTTTAGGGGCTAATTTAGTGGGTGAAAAGGTGTATATATAGAGTCTATATAGGGGTATATATATGTATATATATAGGTATATATGTGGGCTCATGGGGGATCAAAAGGGGGTCAAATATGGGGGTGAAATGCAGCTGCTGCTGCTGAAATTGTTGTTGTTCCTGCTGCTACTGCTGCTGCAATTGCAGCAGCTGCTGCTGCTGTGTTGGGGTGGGGGGCAGCAGCCCCTTGGCCCCCCCTTGCTGCTGCTGTTTGCTCTCCCTTTCTTCCCCTCTTCTCCCCTCTCTTTCCCTTCTATTCCTCCTCCAATCTCTCACTCTTTTCCCCTCTAATTTCCTTATTCTTCCTCTCAATCTCTCTAATATATATAAATCACACACACATACAATTCTCTCATTCTTCCCCTCTCTATATATAAATACACACACCTATATATATATAGAGACACACGCATGTATATATATATATATATATATATATATATATATATATATATATATATATATATATATATATATATATATATATATATATATATATATATATAAACACATATATATATAAACACACACATATATACATATATATATCTATATATATAAACACACACACATATGTGTATATATATATAGACACACCCTCCTATTTATATATATAGAGACACACACACACACACACACACATATGAATTTAGAATGCCTAAACCACTTAGAGGCTAAAATCTAATTGTTCTAGAAGTGTCCAAATTTGGGGAAAACTCAAGGACACAGTCACAAACTCTAACTTCTCCTAGGACACTCCAAATGGACTCAAACTCGACACGAATAGGGACACAAACACGGGGATCAATCCTACGGGGTTCAAACTAATTATCATGGTGAAAAGAATAGATTAGAGGATAGGTTGTACCTATCGGGAGATGGATTCCCAATGGAAAATTCCTCCGACACGGCTCCGACACAATAAATTATTTAGGACACACCCACTTCACTTCTTGCTCCCAAAAGCTTGGAGAATCACTACTTGGGATAGAGGAAGAGATCGATGGAAGAAAAATGGGAAGACAAGTTTTACGTGGAGATGAAATCCAAGGATTTCTCTTCTTTCTTTTTGTAAGAAACTTGGAGAAGAAGAAGAAGAAGAAAATTTGAAGTAGAAAAAGAAAGAGGGAGGGTGGTGTGGCCGGCCCTATGTGGATGGTTGGGGCACTTGTTATTTACAAGTTTGCCCCTCCCTATGACTTCCTAGCTAAGTTATCTTCCTAAATTGGTTTTGGGAGTTAGTTTAGACCAAATAAAAATCATACGTAAGCCTAAATTGTCAAGTTTGGTGGGCCATGGCTAATTAAAGTGTTAAACACAACTCAAGTCGAAATTCTCCGGAGTTCCGAATTAAGTTGGAATGCGATAAAATTCGAACCCGACTCCTATAATCATTAAATATTAATATTCATGAAATAAAATTCCCAAAAATATTCTAAAATAGAAAATTACCATTTTACCCCTATCTTAGAAAAGTGAGGGTGACAAGTCTATCCACCTTAAAAAAATTGTCCTCGAAATTGAAGACAACAAACACAGAAAAAATCACAAACATGAAATAAAAGAAATAGATTTATACCTCAGGACGCGAAAAGATAAGGAAAACGCTCCCGCATGTCGTCCTCCCTCTCCCAGGTAGACTCACCTGGAGAGTGATGTCTCCATGCAATCCGAACCAAGGGTATGACCTGGTTCCGGAGCACCTTCTTCCTGCGATCCAGAATCTCCACAGGCTGTTCTGGATAGCTGAGAGTAGGTCCCACCTGTATCGCTGAATGGTCCAATACATGGCTAGGATCTGCCACGTACCGCCTCAGCTGAGATACATGAAACACGTTGTGCACTTCCTTGAACCTAGTCGGCAAGTCCAGTCGGTAAGCTACTGCACCGATCCTCTCTATGATGGTAAAAGGTCCGATGTAGCACGGACTGAGCTTTCCACCGCCGCCAAAGCGAATCGTGCCACGTGTCGGGGATATCCTCAAAAACACCATGTCACCAACCTAGACATAAGACAAAACTCAGCACATAACTAACAAACAATCACAAACAATACGACAGGAAACTGAAACTAATCTCGAACTCTAACGATCTTCGGTGACTATCGGCCCAATGCCGCTGCCTATCCTGAGCCACCCGAAGTCTGTCTCTAATCAATCTGACCTTTTCGGTCGCATCCACAGCCATCTCCGGCCCAAGAAGTGCCCTCTCGCCGACATCGTCCCAAGACAAAGGAGTACGGCATCTCCTTCCATATAGAGCCTCAAATGGCGACATCTTTATACTGGTCTGGTAGCTGTTGTTGTAAGCAAACTCTACCAGGTGAAGATGGTCCTCCCAAGAACCTCCGAGATCAAGCACACATGTGTGAAGCATATCCTCTAAAGTATGGATAGTCCTCTCCGACTGCCCGTCTGTCTGAGGATGATAAGCGGTACTAAACTTGAGCGAGGAGCCCAAGCTAGCCTGCAAACTCCTCCAGAAGTGGGAAGTGAATCGGCTATCCCGGTCTAAAACTATGCTCATCGGAACTCCGTGCAATCTCACGATCTGACGAACATACAGCTCTGCCAGCCTCTCCGTAGACAAACCCACATTGAAAGGCAAAAAGTGGGCCGATTTGGTCAATCTATCAACGATGACCCAAACCGCATCTTTTCCTCCTGACGATCGTAGAAGTCCAGATACATAGTCCATGGTGATGTGCTCCCACTTCCACTCGGGAATGGGTAGCGGCTGTAGCAATCCACCTGGTCTCTGTCTCTCGACCTTCACCTGCTGACACATAAGGCAACGAGATACAAACTGAGCTACCTCGCGTTTCATGTCATACCACCACACGTGCTCTCTCAGGTCCCTATACATCTTGTTGGCCCCAGGATGCACAGAATACTGAGAGCGATGTGCCTCCTGAAGAACCTCCTCCCGAAGCTCTCCATACGGAACGCACAGCCTAGTATCGTGCCGCAACGACCCATCTTCGGCTACAGAGAAATCGTCGAGCAAACACGTCCGCACCTGCTCCCTGATGCTCCTCAGGGCAACATCATCATACTGTGCTGACCTGACTCTATCCATCAGCTCAGACTGAATCTGCAAACCCCACATCTGGATCTCCACGTCCGGAATGATGACCTCGATACCCAAACTATCCAGGTCGGCCAAAAGATGACGATCTGTCATCAAGAACATAGCTACTGGATACCTGTTCAAGGCATCTGTAACTACGTTGGCCTTCCCCGGATGGTACTGCAGTGATATATCAAAGTCCTTCATCAGCTCTAACCACCGTCTCTGCCGTATGTTCAGCTGTCACGCCACGCTCCCGTAGGAACGATCGTCCTCGCTAAGGCGTGATGCCGCACGGGCCTAGGTTGCGCCCGTGCAAGGCTAATCCCAGAAACGGCCGATTTCAAGCTAGGCCACAGAGTCGCACAGAGTGTCCCCATTTGCAGTGGAAAGTAAATGAACACAAGTTGAAACGAATTTAAACTCTTTATTGATATTCAAGAAGTTTACAAGCGGCGGTAGGCCGAGTTTACAAGTCTCTCAAGCTCTCTCTCTCTGAAACATAAAAGGTGTGCCAAGTGGCTTACAAGATGGAATGATTTATGGCGATGTTCCGATACATTATGTCCTGTATATGGTGCTTCAGCTCCTTGCAACGCTCCAAGGCTCCAGAGTTAGCTCCGCGCCTTAGCACGTTCGAGGAAAGCTCCGCACCCGACGACGTCTCCTGCTTCCTGCAAGCAATCTGTGGGGTTATCAGTATATTGTTATGCACTGGTGGGGAGGCTAGCTCGTCCACGATGCTATCATTACCAAACACGTGCTATTTACTTTTATGCACCGTCTATCATTCATTGTCTTTCTAATCTTGCCTTAGGATCAGTTTCATGGCATATTTCATAACCTATCCAGTGTTGCCAAATTCAAGTGTGTGCATGGAAATGCATGCACGACTTACCCATACTTACCGTCCGGCCTTCCCTGTCCAAAGTAAACCAAGTTAGTCAACAATTCAATATAAACTTTCAATGTCAAGTGCGTGTCCCTGCCTCAGGTTCTAGCACGTCGTAGGCACGTTCTCTAACTCATTAGCATAAAGTACTCTTTATCATTTGGTGTGTTACATTTCAAGCATGTTCAGAAGGCACTTCATTTAGTTAACTTAGACTACTTGTTTCAATGCAAGGACTTGCACGTGGATTGCCACCAGCATAGCCCACTTAATCTACATGTACGGATCGCTGGCATCACAAGCCATTTCGGACATATTCTCTTTGGCATTCTCACATATCGAAGCGTGATGGCTGGTACACCTTGATAGTCTCTTGAAATGCCCGGCCTTACGTCTCCTTGAGTGGCCGAGCCCCCACTCAAAGCAGCCCGTAAGCCCCATGTTTTGATTCCACCTAGGCCGACCATGATATACCCCCCCATCGATCGTGCCGCGGAATCCTTCTTCTTTATGGCCACGGTATTCCCCCCATCGCCCGTGCCGTTTGTCCACGACCATTTCGTATTGACTTGTCATTTAACTTAAAGGCTGTCTTTGAGCCATAATGCGTTATCGACCAGGTTGGCGTCCGTGCATCGCGGGTAGCGAGCCCCGTTGCACGTGCCCGTCATACCTGTCGCTAACTATTTCCTTTCTTTTCTTTATTCACTCTTTCATTTCTTTCATTCACTTATTCGTTTATTCTTTCATTCATTCACGTATTCATTCGTTTATTCGTGGATTCATTCATTCACTTATTCGTTCATTCATTCATTCATTCACTTATTCGTTTCATTCATTCATTCATTATGCAACTCTCCGTGCGGGAGTTGCCTTGGCGACCCATCGGTCCCGAAGTCTTCCAATGTTGATATACTCTACTTGGAACGACTATGTCGATAGTCTTCCGTTTCTTTGTTGTAAACCGTTTATTGTTTCATTGTTGAACGCATAGAAAACTTGAATGTAAGCTTGTGCCTTAGCACGAGCGTAGAGCGCGGTGTGAGAGTTCTCACATTTTTTCATGTTCTTTTCCATATTTTATACAAGCATACAAGATGGGATTATTTCCTTAGCTAGGTGCGTTGAGTCATTTATTAGCACGTACGGTGTTATCGTCTAGCGATTCTAGCAATAGTGTCTGTATTGTTATGTGTCTAGGCTAAGCAAAGACGGGTTCATCGGAGCCACCCACCTTAGCGATGTTCGTATCGGAAGTCTAAATATTTTCAAAAGCTCGTACAAGCGTTCACTCGAACGCATCGATAGGCTATCGTCGAATACATCGGTAGGCCTTCGTGCCGAACAGTGTCAAACTTGTCTTGATAGAAAATACATGCTAATGTTAGCAAGTCGCGTGCGTGCCCAACTTGTCCTACATCGACCTAGCAAATGAGCATGCAAACTCGAATAAAAGTCCGTACGGGATAGCCATGCACACGGCCTTTTGGCTAAGTTGTGCCGCACTTCGCGTACCTCGGCTTTTTGGTGCAAACGAGTTGCGAGCGATATCAAGTACCGCTCGGTCGAAACGGAGATGCACTTAGAGTGTCTATCAATAGAAATACTATTGGACTAACGCTTGGGCGTACACGGAAGATTGATTTGGATTTTGAGGAAATAGTGTGAATGACTTAGTACGTCGAGACGACGTGAGCGATTACACTAGGGATTCGTCGAACGAATCCGAAAGATGTCTTAGCGAATGACGCGAACGTGATTGAAGACTAGATCGGATGGCTCGAATCCGAGTGGTGTATGGTTTGTCTTGGAAATCATTCGAGCAAAATTGAGGATTACGAGTAACGGCGAGTATGTCGCTGAGGCGATGCGATCGCGCAAGCCTTAGAATACGTCACGCTTAGTTGGTCGTGACTTCGAATGTCTTGAACGAGCATCTCGTTCGGACAACTTGTGAATGGGCAACGCGAGTTAGAAAATGATTCGGCACGATGAATAAAAATATATGTCTTGATCGAGAAAAGCTTAGAGGATCGTACTTGTGATTTCGGATTCGATCGAATAGAATTGTGGTATATCCAGTTCGGACAATAGCATCAGTCGCACGATTTGAAATTGGTTGCAAAGGAAGATCGTCAGGTTACGCATATCACCGATGGTATTGAGGCGTATCGAAGATCGATATGCGATAACTCGGGGGTACTCTGACTCAGCGAATGACGATCGTGCAAATGTCATTGTTCTGACAGATGCCGGATAACCGCATGGGAGTATCGACGCTTCCGGGGCTAGCTACCTATTGGAAGGGCGGCCCGATACCCCCGTCGAGCCGTGTCCAAGATAGCTTGACATTGCTAGTGCCCACTCATGTAGATGTGTCGGCAAGAGCGACAATCCGCATGTTTGCCTTTGGATAGCGTCAAGTACTAGCACGGCGTCGGTCGAATCATGAGACACTCTAGCACGACATGTATCAAGTCAGCAAGATGTAATCCCGTTAGTGCTAGCCATGCATCAGCACGAAATGAATGAGTTATAGTTTATGTCAGCGAGACACGTGCTTCGGCACTAAGCAAGGCTTTCGTGTATCAAGTAATGGCTTTCGTGTATCAAGTATTGGCATTCGCGTATTGGCTTTCGCGTATCGGCATTGCTAAGTCAGGGAGTCGTTGGGCACGACTTCATCTTAAAAAGAACGGACAAGTCTAGGCAAAATCTAGAGGCACGACCTGCACGAGTCGTCTCCTTTGACGTCGCTAAGACGAGAATTGGTCTAGAGGCACGCAAAAGTATTGAAAGTCTTGGCACAGTCGAGTTCACATGAGTTGCTCCTCGGCGAAGCACTGACTCGAACATGTTAAGTTACGAATAGAGTATGGCACGACCCTGCTGTCCCGAGTTCAAGTTTGGTCAAGTACATGCACGACGAGGCACTGCCTCGATCGTAATACACGTTGTCATGATAGCACGACTATGTCGTCGCATAACGAGTTGGTCAGGCGTCGTGGTCTTAAAACTGATCCTAAGGCAAGACTAGAAAGACAATCGTAAAGGGACTTGTAAGCTGCACAAAGTAAATGAACGTGTCAGTTTTGTATGGGTGGGCGAGAAGCTCGCTCCACCAGTACAGTTTAGTACTGACACCCATACAGTGTTCATGTACAGGCATAGGTAGAAGCTCGTGGCGCGGAGCTCGCTTAGATACGTCGAGACACGGAGTTCCTTGGCGATTCGAAGCGTGCGGCCGCGTGGATTGAAGACTTATACAGGACATAATGTATGGACATCGCCTTCCGAAGCTTCCGCTGGCTCAAGCATTTGTAAATAAGAGAGATAAGAGAGAGCAGAGTAACTTGTAAAATGAGGGAAAAGTGAGCACGAGAGACTTATAATTTGGCCTTGCGCCCACAAATATAATCTTGTATTCAATATCAATAAAGTGCTTCTTTTGAATAACTTGTGTTCATGTGTTCTTGCTCTAATTTCTGCTGCGTATTCAATGTATCTGCTTGGGACTTCTGTGCGACGACCCCGTCGCCGCCGCTGTAATCGGCCGTTATGGAACCTGCCTTGCACGAGCGCAATCTAGCCTCGTGCGGCATCACGCCTTAGCGAGGACGATCGCTCCTACGGGAGCGGGGCATGACATTCAGCTCCTTCTGAGTGAACACGTACTTCAAGCTCTTGTGATCTGTGAAGATCTCAACTCGCTCTCCGTACAGGTAATGCTTCCATAACTTCAAAGCAAAAATAACCGCGGCCAACTCCATATCATGAGTAGGGTAATTCTTCTCATGAGGACGTAACTGCCTGGATGCATAGGCAATCACCTTTCCGTGCTGCTGAAGAACACAACCCAAGCCCTTCCCTGAAGTATCGCTGTAGATCGAGAACCCACCTGACCCAGATGGCAAAGTCAAGATCGGAGCTGAAGTCAACCTCATCTTCAGCTCATCGAATGCAGCCTGACACTCAACAGTCCAGACGAACTTCGCGTCCTTCCTGGCGAGTTTAGTCATTGGCTCTGCAATCTGCGAGAAGTCCTGGACGAACTTTCGGTAATAGCCAGCCAAACCCAGAAAGCTCCGAACCTCGGCAACTGAACTGGGCGTAGACCAAGACTCAACTGCTAAAATCTTTCTCTGGTCCATTGAGATCCCGTGCTCGGTCACAATATGACCTAAGAACTCGACCTGGTCCAAGAAGAACTCACACTTCGAAAGCTTCCCGTAGAGTTGCTCCCTCCTCAGAGTCTCTAACACAACTCTCAAGTGCTCCTCATGCTCCTCCTGCGTCTTCGAATAGATCAAGATATCGTCTATGAAGACCACCATGAAATTGTCAAGGTACTGATGGAATACCTTGTTCATCAAGTTCATGAACACCGCGGGAGCATTGGTCAACCCAAATGGCATCACTGTAAACTCGTACTGGCCGTACCGAGTCCAAAATGTCGTCTTGGGAATGTCATCCCGCCTTACCTTCAGCTGGTGATACCCGGACCTCAAGTCTATCTTCGAAAATACCTTCGTCCCACTCAGCTGATCGAACAAGTCGTCGATCCTCGACAAAGGGTATCTGTGAAACCCATATTTTGTGATTAATTAATATTAGTGTTTTAGTATTATTATTAGTATTTCTAATATTGTTATTATTATTAATATATTTTCCTGAGTGTAAATAATTTCAAAAAAAATATATAACATGGATTTTTGAATTCAGACCCAGACCCGAGTCCGAACCCAGACTCAGGCCTGAGCCAAACCCAATCTCATTTTCCTTTCTTTCCTAAAGTCTGATTGGTTTATATAAAATAATAATAAAATAAAATATAATATATTCTTTTGATCTGGTCCAATTGGACCAGAACCCACTACCAACCCCTCGTTTCACATTCTTAACTCCCCTCCTTAACTCTCTCCCGTAACTCCCCAACTCTTCACCCCTTATAACTCCCTCACAATTTCCCACAACAGAGAACACATCCCACCATCACCACCTTTCATCCCTACTAATCCCACTCCCCTCCTTCCCGAAGCTCCTCGGACCCGAGCACCCTTGGGCCGCGAGCTCTTCCCAGCGCAGCTCCGAGCTCCCCGTGCGGCCTTCCCAGCCGCGCGCCCCGAGCCCCTTCGGCCAGCGCCGACCCTCCGTGCCCCGGTCGCTCGGACCCCCTCTACCTCGATCCGTGCGCCGTGCCCTAGTCTGCGCGGCCCCGTCCTGCGGAGCCAGCCGCCGACCCTTCACCCCCGCGATCCGCCCCCGTCGGCCTCCCTCCAGGTCCGACGCCGCCCCTGGGCCGCTGTCCCGCCGGCGTTCCCGCTGGAAGCACCGACTCCCTCGGCGACTCCCCGTGCCCCTTCTCGGCAGCGCCCCTGTCCGCCCTCTCCCCGTGGCCAAGCCCCGACTCCGGCGTGCCCTTCTGCGCCCTGTCGCAAGCACCCTTGCCCGCTGTTTCCTGTCGCTGCGATCCCCTCTGGCTGATCTCCTGCCGCGGATCTGTCCGAGTTCGTTTTCCCTTGCTGTTCCCTGGTCGTGCCCTGGATCTGAGTTTTTGGCGTTCTTCGTCAAACATTGCTGGTTTTCAGCGCTGACCTGGAAATACGTCACTGTTCGGAGCTATCTTGTCCTTCTTTAACATTCATCTGAGAGCTCTAGCCGAGCAATCTGAGGTATAACCCCCTGTCCCGCTATTTTTTTATTGTCTTGTCGATGATGAAATGGTCCCCGATTCCCTTTGGGAATTCGGTCTTAGCGACGACGTAATTTTTCGGGACTTTCGGAAAGGTCCTGTGAATTATTTTGGATTCCTGGAATATTTCGGGAATGGATTTTTTGTATGTGTTGGCTTTCCGAATTTTTTCGGGAACGTTCTGTGATTTGTGGAATTGGAATCGGACCTCCGAAATTATTTCGGGTCGTCCCGATTATTCTGTGGATTGGTTGTGGATTTTAAATATATATAAATTCGGGTTTCTTCCTGGTTTAGGATTTGCAGGAAATTATCGGCGTCAACTCCCAGTTTTTGGGTTGACCAAAAACAGAGGAGATGCTGCCCGATTTTTTCGTAAATCCTGAATTATTTTTAAAGTGGATTTAAAATGATTTCGGAGTTTTATTTAATATTTGGATTTGGGTGACGACCGTATCGGTCAATGGACCCGGCTAAGTGCAAACGAAATCGGCTCCACCCGGACGTTGAGGCATTAGCCAAGTTGAGGATTGGACCATATCTGAGACTCTACTATTTACCTTATTTTTATATTTAATTTCTGTTTAATTTTATTTAATATTTTCAGTTTAGGACTAACGTCAGTCTTATCTTATTTTAATTTATGTAAATAAATTGTAATGGGCATAAGCCCAGCTGGCTGGTCTGTAACTGTAATAGCTTAGATTCTTGTCATTTTCTGGTTTTTCGAGTTTTTGATATTTAACGATTAAAATGATTAAAATGTATTTTCGTAAAAAATTAATTAATATTTTCTCACGTAAAAAATTGACAAGTTTCTATATAATTAAAAAGTCACGTATTTCTCACTAAATAAGAAAATTAGCTTTATATTTATATTTACAAAAATTACCAAGTTTTTATAAATAATCTGGCAGCGACGAAGTTTTCTAAATTCACAACATAAAATGATCTTTTTCTCTCGTATTAAATCAACGCACAAATAAATCGTGTTTTCGTGTTTTGTTAATTAAAAGAAATAAAAATTGGATTAGGACACAAATAGAGATTTCAACTAGCGAAGCTAGATTGGTAAACCTGAAATCTGAGTCAATTCTCAACTGTAGGATTTCGAGGACTGTACTAGCATCAACCCGGAATCAACAAACGAATCCAGTCAATAAAACAAAGGCAAGTACATTTTGTGTTAGTTTACAATTATTTAGTAATCATTTTATTGCAAGTTTAAACCACGATGCAACACGGAACTCTCTCTGAGAGCACTGACTGTAACTACTGTAACTATTTGGGGACTGGGGGAGTAGTGTAATGAGTATGACCACATCCAAAGTAGTATACTGACTGTGTTAGCTTACCCCTCATACACACGGGGATAAGTCATATCGTATCAATAGGATACAACTGTACAACCCAAGCCGGTCATATTCATTGCCTATTCACATCACAGAACTGTAACTGTTTTAAAACTGTAACTGCTTAGTTGATTTTCAAAATTGTTTAAAAGTGCATGATTCTATTATTATTTCAATTGTCAAATTAGCATGAATTGTACTTTGCTCCCTCCTGACTGGAGACCCAACATTTTAGGTATCACTGATGAGGCTTTGTTCCGCGATCCCAAGACGAGGATTTTGAGACTGATGAGCTGTTTGCCTAGAGTTTTCTTTTCTTCTTGATGTATGTAGAAAATGGTTTAAGTTGTATCTTTCATTTCATTGTAAAAGTTTAATAAAGTTTTAAATTTCCGAATTTTGAGTTGTGACAAATATAGATGTTGTTGTGGTTACCTGCTAATGGAACAGCTTACTGCCGCCGTCTCAACAACGGTACAGGCTGGGCATGATCCGGTTCGACCCAATTATTTGGGATCGGGTCGTGACATGTTTTTAGTGGTGGCCCATGCAGGTCAGAACAACAACTTAGGAAAATATACCTAGAAACAATTAGAACACTAGAACATTGATTTGTCACAACATAGGTCCGAATTATATATAAATAAATATTTTCGATTGATTATAGACTGGTAGGATACCTTGCTTATGTTTGTACCCTAAACCTTCCAGATTATAACCAAGGAAAAGACCAATCCTGCTGGCGATGAGGTGTCATCTCCGGATCATACCCTATCTCCTCAACCAAGTCCAGGGTCTTTTCCCTCGCGACTGATTGACCGTCCCCATAATGCATCCAGTGAAGTTTTTACTACACTGGCGATTCCTGCCTCTTCTCAAACTGAGTTGCATTTCCTTGGAGAAGTACCCATTCCTGTTGCTCCACCAGTACCAGCAAACACCTCCCAAATGGTTGCCCTATTTCAAGTAATCATGGAGTCCCAGAAAGCTCAAGATGAAGTCCAGCAGGAACAGATGAATATCACGAGAGAAGACATGAAGAACGTCAATGATGTAGCCTTAGCTATCTTAAACCAAGTTGGAGCGGAACCTCACCCTAGGAGGGGTACCTCTGAAATCTAGAAGACATTTTGAGCCCTATCCGGCAGTTATATCGTAAGAAGCTATTGGTTTGTGATTACTGTAAAAGGCCTGGTCACCAAGCCAATATTTGTCGCAAGAGATTGAGAAAATATTTGGTATGTGGATCTGCTGAACATCGGATAAAGGATTGCCCCTTATCTTTCCATCATATCAGAACACCTATCCCAGCAACACATGTTAGGCCACAACCTAAGGACTCTCTTCCTATCCAGCAGACCCTGCCTCATACAATAAGGCACGATGCATACTCGAGATTCATAGAAGATGAAGCAGTTGGAGACTGCTCATGCAAGAGCCAGAACCATGAAGAATAGTACCTAGGACTGCTGAATAGCATTATCTATTTTTTTGGAAGTTGTAACAGGATGTCCTTAGATCAATCATAAGAGTTTTTGCTATAATTCTCCACATGAATAAAATTCTTAGTTATACCTTTATGGCAGATGTTTTTCCTGATAGTCTTCCCGGATTATCCCAAATCTAGACATAGGATTCACCATTGACCTAGTCCCCAGCTCTTTCCCTATTTCTAAAGGATGTTACAGAGTCAACCCGAAGGAGGCCAAGAAGATGAAGGACCAGATCAATGAAGGCTCTAGGATTTATTCAGGAAGGAACTTCACCTTAGGGAACACCTATCTTGTTTGTGCCCAGGAAGGATGGAACAACGGATGTGCATCGATTACCAGACATTAAAGAATAAGTACCCTCTGCCCGGATCGAGGATCTGTTTGATCTGTTTGTGTGGAGTTAGGGTGTTTTCGAAGTTTGACTTAAGATCTGACTACCATCAAATCAAAGTCAAGAAGGAGGACATTTCCAAGACGGCGTTCAAACACCAAGTATGGGTAGTTTCTTTGGTCATGACGTTGGACTGACAAATACTCCTGCTGTGTTCATGAATCTCATGAACAGAGTTTTTCATGAGTATTTGAATCAGTTTATCTTCTCCATAGATAACATTCTGATATATTTGAAGACTGAAGAAGAGCATGAAGAACATCTGAGGAAAGTTCTGGAAACTTTAAAGAAAAAAAAGTTTTATGGTAAGTTATCTGAACGTGGATTTTCTTTGACAAGGTGGATTTTTGGCCATGTTGTCAAGAGAAGAAATTTCGATGGAAGATAGCTGCTGTTGAAAAGTGGTATACCCCAAGTTCAATTCGGAAGTTTCTTGAACTTGGCTGGCTACTATCAGAAGTTCGTGAAAGATTTTGCCAAGATTGCTGAGCCGATGACGAAGCTCATTTGGAAGAATGAAGAGTTCATCTGGACGAAAGATTGCCAGACGGCATTGAGGAGCTGAAGAAGAGACTTACCACTACACCAATCCTTGTGCTACCCGCAGGAACCGGTGGTTTCTTAATTTACAGTAATGCCTCTGGAAAAGGACTGGGTTGCGTTCTTCAACAACATGGGAAAGTAATTGCTTACACATCTAGGCAACTACAGACTCATGAGAAGAATTATCCTACACCTAATTTGGAATTTACTGTAATTATCTTTACTTTGAAGCTATGGAAGCATGATTTTTATGGAAAGGGAGTGAAAATATATACGGACTACAAAAGTCTAAAATATGTCTTCACTCAGAAAGAGCTGAATGTTAGACAAAGAAGATGGCTAAAGCTGATGAAGGATTTCAACATCGACCCGCTATACCACCCGGGTAGGGCTAATGTGATCGCTGATACACTTAGTCGATACCCAGTGGCGATGTTCTTAACCAAGGAGTGGCACCTACTAGAAGACGTCGAGAAGCTTGGACTGGAGGTTATACTACCTGGAGATAGAAGGACGGAGCTGGATGCTGATTCAGTATTGATGAAGTTCGAGGCTGATGGACAAAATCAAGAGGACGTAGTTTCAAAACGAGGCACTTTGCAGGCTTAGAGATCAAGTGTTGGCAGGAACACTTAAGGGTTCCTAAATTGATCAGCAGTGGAAGTCTGAAGAATGGTACGAGACTTTGCGTATCGGCTGACAAACGAAGGAACGAGTTGATGAAAGAAATGCACCAGTCACAGTATTCCATATATTCAGGAGCTAATAAGATGTATTGAAATATGCCTCCATTGATTGGTGCTATAGAATGAAGAAGGACAATTCCAGGTATGGGATTAGATGTGAATTTGTCAACATAAGGAATTTAGCAAGAGAACAACAAGTTTGTTGCAGCCGCTGGACAATTCGGAGTGGAAGTAGAAGCATATCACGATGAACTTTGATTAAGGATTGCCTTGTTCCCAAGGAGGAAAGGGCACCAATTGGATTATAGTGGACCGACTGACTAAGTCAGCACACTTTATTCCCTTCAAGGTTAGTTTATTCACCGAGAAGTTGGCAGCATTGTACGAGAGGCACCCCTACCGGATTTATGGAGTACAAACCGGCGGACAATCAAAGAAGATAATCCAGACGCTTGAAGATATGTTAGATCTTGTGTTTTGGAAATTGGAGGGTCTTGGAGAAGATCATTTAAAATTGGTAGAGTTTCCTTACAACAACTACCAAGTTAGCATCGTCAATCAGTAGAGTTTGAAGAAGGAGAGAGCGCCTTTTGTGAAGATTTTCTCCTACCAGAGGAACGATCAGTGTTAGCAGAGCAGGAAAGTTGAGCCAGCTCAGACGCTACATTCCGGATCCGAGTCCCATATTGGATAATTTAGAGCTGAAGATTGGACTCAACCTTTCAGTGCCAGAGAAACCAGTTGCAAGCATAGTCAGAAGTGAGAAGAAGATCAGAATTTGAGCCATCATTTAAACTCCTACTTCTTATCTTTTCGTTCTAAAACTTGACTGATGCTGCTAAATTAGCCTAGTTTTGCAAGCTTTCTTTTTATCAAGCTTGATAATGACGGTATTTTATTGGGTGCACCCACTAATATATTGTCTAATCAGAACCGGTGCATGATGGTCTGATCAACCACGTGTACCTTGGTTCGCGTAAATATATTTTTCTGCGTGGATGGAGACATAGTTGAAACTTGTCCCTAAACCGTCTCAGCCACGACTGCCTTAAAAATTCTTATTGTTGGACCTGAGTTACGGGCGTAGTACCCGTACCTGTTCGATTCTCCTACCATGCCTTTAATTTCGAGGACGAAATTTTCTAAGGAGGGAAGATTGTGAAACCCATATTTTGTGATTAATTAATATTAGTGTTTTAGTATTATTATTAGTATTTCTAATATTGTTATTATTATTATTATTATATTTTCCTGAGTGTAAATGATTTCAAAAAAATATATAACATGGATTTTTGAATTCAGACCCAGACCCAGGCCTGAGCCAAACCCAATCTCATTTTCCTTTTTTCCTAAAGTCTGATTGGTTTATATAAAATAATAATAAAATAAAATAAAATATATTCTTTTGATCTGGTCCAATTGGACCAGAACTCACTACCAACCCCTCGTTTCACATTCTTAACTCCCCTCCTGAACACTCTCCCGTAACTCCCCAACTCTTCACCCCTTATAACTCCCTCACAATTTCCCACAACAGAGAACGCATCCCACCATCACCACCTTTCATCCCTACTAATCCCACTCCCCTCCTTCCCGAAGCTCCTCGGACCCGAGCACCCTTGGGCCGCGAGCACTTTCCGGCGTAGCTCCGAGCTCCCCGTGCGGCCTTTCCAGCCGCGCGCCCCGAGCCCCTTCGGCCAGCGCCGACCCTCCGCGCCCCGATCGCTCGGACCCCCTCTACCTCGATCCGCGCGCTGTGGCCTAGTCTGCGCGGCCCCGTCTTGCGGAGCCAGCCGTCGACCCCTTCACCCCCGCGATCCGCCCCCGTTGGCCTCCCTCCAGGCCCGACGCCGCCCCTGGGCCGCTGTCCCGCCGGCGTTCTCCGCTGGCAGCACCGACTCCCTCGGCGACTCCCCGCGCCCCTTCTCGGCAGCGCCCCTGTCCGCCCTCTCCCCGTGGCCAAGCCCCTACTCCGGCGTGCCCTTCTGCGCCCTGTCGCCAGCACCCTAGCCCGTTGTTTCCTGTCGCGGCGATCCCCTCTGGCTGATCCCCTGCCGCGGATCTGTCCGAGTTCGTTTTCCCTTGTTGTTCCCTGGTCGTGCCCTGGATCTGAGTTTTCGGCGTTCTTCATCAAACATTGCTGGTTTTCAGCGCTGACCTGGAAATACGTCGCTGTTCGGAGCTATCTTTTTCTTCTTTAACATTCATCTGAGAGCTCTAGCCGAACAATCCGAGGTATAACCCCCTGTCCCGCTATTTTTTTATTGTCTTGCCGATGATGAAATGGTCCCCGATTCCCTTTGGGAATTCGGTCTTAGCGACGACGTAATTTTTTGGGACTTTCGGAAAGGTCCTGTGAATTATTTTGGATTCCCGGAATATTTCGGCAATGGATTTTTAGTATGTGTTGGCTTTTCGGATTTTTCCGGGAACGTTCTGTGATTTGTGGAATTGGAATCGGACCTCCGAAATTATTTCGGGTCGTCCCGATTATTCTGTGGATTGGTTGTGGATTTTAAATATATATAAATTCGGGTTTCTCCCTGGTTTGGGATTTGCAGGAAATTATCGGCGTCAACTCCCAGTTTTTGGGTTGACCAAAAACAGAGGAGATGTTGCCCAATTTTTCCGTAAATCCTGAATTATTTTTAAAGTGGATTTAAAATGATTTCGGAGTTTTATTTAATATTTGGATTTGGGTGACGACCGTATCGGTCAATGGACCCGGCTAAGTGCAAACGAAACCGGCTCCACCCGGACGTTGAGGCATTAGCCAAGTTGAGGATTGGACCATATCTGAGACTCTACTATTTACCTTATTTTTATATTTAATTTCTGTTTAATTTTATTTAATATTTTTAGTTTAGGACTAACGTCAGTCTTATCTTATTTCAATTTATGTAAATAAATTGTAATGGGCATAAGCCCAGCTAGCTGGTCTGTAACTGTAATAGCTTAGATTCCTGTCATTTTCTGGTTTTTCGAGTTTTTGATATTTAACGATTAAAATGATTAAAACGTATTTTCGTATAAAATTAATTAATATTTTCTCACGTAAAAAATTGACAAGTTTCTATATAATTAAAAAGTCACGTATTTTTTACTAAATAAGAAAATTAGCTTTATATTTATATTTATAAAAATTACCAAATTTTTATAAATAATCTGGCAGCGACGAAGTTTTCCGAATTCACAACATAAAATGATCATTTTCCCTCGTATTAAATCAACGCACAAATAAATCGTGTTTTCGTGTTTTGTTAATTAAAAGAAATAAAAATTGGATTAGGACACAAATAGAGATTTCAACTAGCGTAGCTAGATTGGTAAACCTGAAATCTGAGTCAATTCTCAATTGTAGGGTTTCAAGGACTGTACTAGCATCAACCCGGAATCAACAAACGAATCCAGTCAATAAAACAAAGGCAAGTACATTTTGTGTTAGTTTACAATTATTTAGTAATCGTTTTATTGCAAGTTTAAACCACGATGCAACACGGAACTCTCTCTGAGAGCACTGACTGTAACTACTGTAACTATTTGGGGACTGGGGGAGTAGTGTAATGAGTATGACCACATCCAAAGTAGTATACTGACTGTGTTGGCTTACCCCTCATACACACGGGGATAAGCCATATCGTATCAATAGGATACAACTGTACAACCCAAGCCGGTCATATTCATTGCCTATTCACATCACAGAACTGTAACTGTTTTAAAACTGTAACTGCTTAGTTGATTTTCAAAATTGTTTAAAAGTGCATGATTCTATTATTATTTCAATTGTCAAATTAGCATGAATTGTACTTTGCTCCCTCCTGACTGGAGACCCAACATTTTAGGTATCACTGATGAGGCTTTGTTCCGCGATCCCAAGACGAGGATTTCGAGACTGATGAGCTGTTTGCCTAGAGTTTTCTTTTCTTCTTGATGTATGTAGAAAATGGTTTAAGTTGTATCTTTCATTTCATTGTAAAAGTTTAATAAAGTTTTAAATTTCCGAATTTTGAGTTGTGACAAATATAGATATTGTTGTGGTTACCTGCTAATAGAACAGCTTACTGCCGCCGTCTCAACAACGGTGCAGGCTGGGCATGATCCGGTTCGACCCAATTATTTGGGATCGGGTCGTGACATATTTTTAGTGGTGGCCCATGCAGGTCAGAACAACAACTTAGGAAAATATACCTAGAAACAATTAGAACACTAGAACATTGATTTGTCACAACATAGGTCCGAATTATATATAAATAAATATTTTCGATTGATTATAGATTGGTAGGATACCTTGCTTATGTTTGTACCCTAAACCTTCCAGATTATAACCAAGGAAAAGACCAATCCTGCTGGCGATGAGGTGTCATCTCCGGATCATACCTCATCTCCTCAACCAAGTCCAGGGTCTTTTCCCTCGCGACTGATTGACCGTCCCCATAATGCATCCAGTGAAGTTTTCACTACACTGGCGATTCCTGCCTCTTCTCAAACTGAGTTGCATTTTGTTGGGGAAGTACCCATTCCTGTTGCTCCACCAGTACCAGCAAACATCTCCCAAATGGTTGCCCTATTTCAAGTAATCATGGAGTCCCAGAAAGCTCAAGATGAAGCCCAGCAGGAACAGATGAATATCACGAGAGAAGACATGAAGAACGTCAATGATGTAGTCTTAGCTATCTTAAACCAAGTTGGAGCGGAACCTCACCCTAGGAGGGGTACCCCTGAAATCTATAAGACATTTTGAGCCCTATCCGGCAGTTATATCATAAGAAGCTATTGGTTTGTGATTACTGTAAAAGGCCTGGTCACTAAGCCAATATTTGTCGCAAGAGATTGAGGAAATATTTGGTATGTGGATCTGCTGAACATCGGATAAAGGATTGCCCCTTATCTTTCCATCATATCAGAACACCTATCCCAGCAACACCTGTTAGGCCACAACCTAAGGACTCTCTTCCTATCCAGCAGACCCTGCCTCCTACAATAAGGCATGATGCATACTCGAGATTCATAGAAGATGAAGCAGTTGGAGACTACTCATGCAAGAGCCAGAACCATGAAGAATAGTACCTAGGACTGCTGAATAGCATTATCTATTTTTTTGGAAGTTGTAACAGGATGTCCTTAGATCAATCATAAGAGTTTTTGCTGTAATTCTCCACATGAATAAAATTCTTAGTTATACCTTTATGGCAGATGTTTTTCCTGATAGTCTTCCCGGATTATCCCAAATCTAGACATAGGATTCACCATTGACCTAGTCCCCGGCTCTTTCCCTATTTCTAAAGGATGTTACAGAGTCAACCCGAAGGAGGCCAAGAAGATGAAGGACCAGATCAATGAAGGCTCTAGGATTTATTCAAGAAGGAACTTCACCTTAGGGAACACCTATCTTGTTTGTGCCCAGGAAGGATGGAACAACGGATGTGCATCGATTACCAGATATTAAAGAACAAGTACCCTCTGCCCGGATCGAGGATCTGTTTGATCTGTTTGTGTGGAGTTAGGGTGTTTTCGAAGTTTGACTTAAGATCTGACTACCATCAAATCAAAGTCAGGAAGGAGGACATTTCCAAGACGGCGTTCAAACACCAAGTATGGGTAGTTTCTTTCGTCATGACGTTGGACTGACAAATGCTCCTGCTGTGTTCATGAATCTCATGAACAGAGTTTTTTATGAGTATTTGAATCAGTTTATCTTCTCCATAGATAACATTCTGATATATTCGAAGACTGAAGAAGAGCATGAAGAACATCTGAGGAAAGTTCTGGAAACTTTGAAGAAAAAGAAGATTTATGGTAAGTTATCTGAACGTGGATTTTCTTTGACAAGGTGGATTTTTGGCCATGTTGTCAAGAGAAGAAATTTCGATGGAAGATAGCTGCTGTTGAAAAGTGGTATACCCCAAGTTCAATTCGGAAGTTTCTTGAACTTGGCTGGCTACTATCAGAAGTTCGTGAAAGATTTCGCCAAGATTGCTGAGCCGATGACGAAGCTCACTTGGAAGAATGAAGAGTTCATCTGGACGAAAGATTGCCAGGCGGCATTGAGGAGCTGAAGAAGAGACTTACCACTACACCAATCCTTGCGCTACCCGCAGGAACCGGTGGTTTCTCAATTTACAGTAATGCCTCTGGAAAAGGACTGGGTTGCGTTCTTCAACAACATGGGAAAGTAATTGCTTACACATCTAGGCAACTACAGACTCATGAGAAGAATTATCCCACACCTAATTTGGAATTTACTGCAATTATCTTTACTTTGAAGCTATGGAAGCATGATTTTTATGGAAAGGGAGTGAAAATATATACGGACTACAAAAGTCTAAAATATGTCTTCACTCAGAAAGAGCTGAATGTTAGACAAAGAAGATGGCTGAAGCTGATGAAGGATTTCAACATCGACCCGCTATACCACCCGGGTAGGACTAATGTGATCGCTGATACACTTAGTCGATACCCAGTGGCGATGTTCTTAACCAAGGAGTGGCACCTACTAGAAGACGTCGAGAAGCTTGGACTGGAGGTTATACTACCTGGAGATAGAAGGACGGAGCTGGATGATGATTCAGTATTGATGAAGTTCGAGGCTGATGGACAAAATCAAGAGGACGTAGTTTCAAAACGAGGCACTTTGCAGGCTTAGAGATCAAGTGTTGGCAGGAACACTTGAGGGTTTCTAAATTGATCAGCAGTGGAAGTCTGAAGAATGGTACGAGACTTTGCGTATCGGCTGACAAACGGAGGAACGAGTTGATGAAAAAAATGCACCAGTCGCAGTATTCCATATATTCAGGAGCTAATAAGATGTATCGGAATATGCCTCCACTGATTGGTGCTATGGAATGAAGAAGGACAATTCCAGGTATGGGATTAGATGTGAATTTGTCAACATGAGGAATTTAGCAAGAGAACAACAAGTTTGTTGCAGCCGCTGGACAATTCGGAGTGGAAGTAGAAGCATATCACGATGAACTTTGATTAAGGATTGCCTTGTTCCCAATGAGGGAAGGGCACCAATTGGATTATAGTGGACCGACTGACTAAGTCAGCACACTTTATTCCCTTCAAGGTTAGTTTATTCACCGAGAAGTTGGCAGCATTGTACGAGAGGCACCCCTACCGGATTTATAGAGTACAAACCGGCGGACAATCAAAGAAGATAATCCAGACGCTTGAAGATATGTTAGATCTTGTGTTTTAGAAATTGGAGGGTCTTGGAGAAGATCATTTAAAATTGGTAGAGTTTCCTTACAACAACTACCAAGTTAGCATCGTCAATCAATGGAGTTTGAAGAAGGAGAGAGCGTCTTTTGTGAAGATTTTCTCCTACCAGAGGAACGATCAGTGTTAGCAGAGCAGGAAAGTTGAGCCAGCTCAGACGCTACATTCCGGATCCGAGTCCCATATTGGATAATTCAGAGCTGAAGATTGGACTCAACCTTTCAGTGCCAGAGAAACCAGTTGCAAGCATAGTCAGAAGTGAGAAGAAGATCATAATTTGAGCCATCATTTAAACTCCTACTTCTTATCTTTTCGTTCTAAAACTTGACTGATGCTACTAAATTAGCCTAGTTTTGCAAGCTATCTTTTTATCAAGCTTGATAATGACGGTATTTTATTGGGTGCACCCACTAATATATTGTCTAATCAGAACCGGTGCATGATGGTCTGATCAACCACGTGTACCTTGGTTCGCGTAAATATATTTTTCTGCGTGGATGGAGACATAGTTGAAACTTGTCCCTAAATCGTCTCAGCCACGACTGCCTTGAAAATTCTTATTGTTGGACCTGAGTTACGGGCGTAGTACCCGTACCTGTTCGATTCTCCTACCCTGCCTTTAATTTCGAGGACGAAATTTTCTAAGGAGGAAAGATTGTAAAACCCATATTTTATGATTAATTAATATTAGTGTTTTAGTATTATTATTAGTATTTCTAATATTGTTATTATTATTATTAATATATTTTCCTGAGTGTAAATGATTTAAAAAAAATATATAACATGGATTTTTGAATTCAGACCCAGACCCGAGTCCGAACCCAGACCCAGGCCTGAGCCAAACCCAATCTCATTTTCCTTTCTTTCCTAAAGTCTGATTGGTTTATATAAAATAATAATAAAATAAAATATAATATATTCTTTTGATCTGGTCCAATTGGACCAGAACCCACTACCAACCCCTCGTTTCACATTCTTAACTCCCCTCCTTAACTCTCTCCCGTAACTCCCCAACTCTTCACCCCTTATAACCCCCTCACAATTTCCCACAACAGAGAACACATCCCACCATCACCACCTTTCATCCCTACTAATCCCACTCCCCTCCTTCCCGAAGCTCCTCGGACCCGAGCACCCTTGGGCCGCGAGCTCTTCCCGGCGCAGCTCCGAGCTCCCCGTACGGCCTTCCCAGCCGCGCGCCCCGAGCCCTTTCGGCCAGCGCCGACCCTCCGTGCCCCGGTCGCTCGGACCCCCTCTACCTCGATCCGCGCGCCATGCCCTAGTCTGCGCGGCCCCGTCCTGCGGAGCCAGCCGCCGACCCCTTCACCCCGCGATCCGCCCTCGTCGGCCTTCCTCCAGGCCCGACGCCGCCCCTGGGCCGCTGTCCCGTCGGCGTTTCCCGCTGGCAGCACTGACTCCCTCGGCGACTCCCCGCGCCCCTTCTCGGCAGCGCCCCCGTCTGCCCTCTTCCCGTGGCCAAGCCCCGACTCCGGCGTGCCCTTCTGCGCCCTGTCGCCAGCACCCTAGCCCGCTGTTTCCTGTCGCGGCGATCCCCTCTGGCTGATCCCATGCCGTGGATCTGTCCGAGTTCGTTTTCCCTTGCTGTTCCCTGGTCGTGCCCTGGATCTGAGTTTTCGGCGTTCTTCGTCAAACATTGCTGGTTTTCAGCGCTGACCTGGAAATACGTCGTTGTTCGGAGCTATCTTTTCCTTCTTTAACATTCATCTGAGAGCTCTAGCCGAGCAATCCGAGGTATAACCCGCTGTCCCGCTATTTTTTTATTGTCTTGTCGATGATGAAATGGTCCCCGATTCCCTTTGGGAATTCGGTCTTAGCGACGACGTAATTTTCCGGGACTTTCGGAAAGGTCCTGTGAATTATTTTGGATTCCTGGAATATTTCGGGAATGGATTTTTAGTATGTGTTGGCTTTCCGGATTTTTTCGGGAACGTTCTGTGATTTGTGGAATTGGAATCGGACCTCCGAAATTATTTCGGGTCGTCCCGATTATTCTGTGGATTGGTTGTGGATTTTAAATATATATAAATTCAGGTTTCTCCCAGGTTTGGGATTTGCAGGAAATTATCGGCGTCAACTCCCAGTTTTTAGGTTGACCAAAAACAGAGGAGATGCTGCCCGATTTTTCCGTAAATCCTGAATTATTTTTAAAGTAGATTTAAAATGATTTCGGAGTTTTATTTAATATTTGGATTTGGGTGACGACCGTATCGGTCAATGGACCCGGCTAAGTGCAAATGAAACCGGCTCCACCCGGACGTTGAGGCATTAGCCAAGTTGAGGATTGGACCATATCTGAGACTCTACTATTTACCTTATTTTTATATTTAATTTTTGTTTAATTTTATTTAATATTTTCAGTTTAGGACTAACGTCAGTCTTATCTTATTTCAATTTATGTAAATAAATTATAATGGGCATAAGTCCAGCTGGCTGGTCTGTAACTGTAATAGCTTAGATTCCTGTCATTTTCTAGTTTTTCGAGTTTTTGATATTTAACAATTAAAATGATTAAAACGTATTTTCGTATAAAATTAATTAATATTTTCTCACGTAAAAAATTGACAAGTTTCTATATAATTAAAAAGTCACGTATTTCTCACTAAATAAGAAAATTAGCTTTATATTTATATTTATAAAAATTACCAAGTTTTCATAAATAATCTGGCAGCGACGAAGTTTTCCGAATTCACAACATAAAATGATCTTTTTCCCTCGTATTAAATTAACGCACAAATAAATCGTGTTTTCGTGTTTTGTTAATTAAAAGAAATAAAAATTGGATTAGGACACAAATAGAGATTTCAACTAGCGTAGCTAGATTGGTAAACCTGAAATCTGAGTCAATTCTCAATTGTAGGGTTTCGAGGACTGTACTAGCATCAACCCGGAATCAACAAACGAATCCAGTCAATAAAACAAAGGCAAGTACATTTTGTGTTAGTTTACAATTATTTAGTAATCGTTTTATTGCAAGTTTAAACCAGATGCAACACGGAACTCTCTCTGAGAGCACTGACTGTAACTACTGTAACTATTTGGGGACTGGGGGAGTAGTGTAATGAGTATGACCACATCCTAAGTAGTATACTGACTGTGTTAGCTTACCCCTCATACACACGGGGATAAGCCATATCGTATCAATAGGATACAACTGTACAACCCAAGCCGGTCATATTCATTGCCTATTCACATCACAGAACTGTAACTGTTTTAAAACTGTAACTGCTTAGTTGATTTTCAAAATTGTTTAAAAGTGCATGATTCTATTATTATTTCAATTGTCAAATTAGCATGAATTGTACTTTGCTCCCTCCTGACTGGAGACCCAACATTTTAGGTATCACTGATGAGGCTTTGTTCCGCGATCCTAAGACGAGGATTTCGAGACTGATGAGCTGTTTGCCTAGAGTTTTCTTTTCTTCTTGATGTATGTAGAAAATGGTTTAAGTTGTATCTTTCATTTCATTGTAAAAGTTTAATAAAGTTTTAAATTTCCAAATTTTGAGTTGTGACAAATATAGATGTTGTTGTGGTTACCTGCTAATGGAACATCTTACTGTCGCCGTCTCAACAACGGTACAGGCTGGGCATGATCCGGTTCGACCCAATTATTTGGGATCGGGTCGTGGCAGTATCTATTCTTGAGGGCTTGGCCGGTCCCGTACTGGAACTCGCCCCCATGGCATCACCGCTCCTCTTCGGCCTGAGGCCGAAGTCCTCCTCTGCAATCTGCGCGTCCATCAATATCTGATCGAACATCGCGTCACGGCGACCCGAGGTGCGGGTGCGCACTGCATGAATAAGTCCCATACGGAACTTACGAGCCTTCTGCCCCTCATCCTGGATTATATCGGGAGCGAACCTGCTAAGGCGGAAGAAGTCTGCTGCATACTCGTCCACCGACGAGTTCCCCTGCACTAGACTCACAAACTGGCCCTCCAATGCTGTAAGAGCCACGTCCGGAAAGAACTTCTCCTTGAAGAGCCTCTGAAATCCTCACATGCCAGCCCTCTCACCGATGCACGAGGATCCGTGTGGTACCATGTCAGCCCGATGTCGAAGAATCGGCTGGCTGCGACCGAAACCCAAAGTCCTCTAGGAAGCTTTGCTAGCTCCATACTCCGCTGCACGTCCTCTAGCCAGTCGTCTACATAAAAGATGCCCTCCATGCCCATGAAGTCCCTGGAGCTCATCTTCCTAAAGTCTAATACTGTCCCCGGCCTGGACTGCTGCTGGTACGGCTGCTGGCCAGTAGGGCCCTGTACCGTACCCGGTGCCACTCTCATCACGGCTGCCAGTGCAAGCTGATGCGATTTCTCTATGCTCTGCCTCAGCATCTCAATCTGACGGTGTGACGCCTCCGTCTGGCGCTGCGATGCCTCTGCCTGGGCTCGCTGTGTCTCCATCATCTGCTGAAGGAGAAGGAACATGTGGTGTGTATCCGTCGGTATCGGAGGTGGTGGCGGTAGCATCTCTGGAACGACGACCGAAACCCTCTGGGGTGGAGGTAGTAGACCTCCCTGTGCAACTGCCAGGGCCTCCGGAATAGTGGAATCACTGGGGATAGTCTCGTGAACCTCCTCCTCAGCCTGGTTAGATCTCTCGGGCAAGCTACTCGATCTAGTAGCCTGTGGGTGCGTCTTCGTCATCCTGGAGACGAATTGAAACAAGGAGATCAATATGGCACATGAGAAGATATTATCAAAGAATGACAGTTAATTTAATACAAGAGAAGTAATCATGATAATCAAAAGATCGAAATTTTTTCCTAGGTGTGATTGAGAAACTCCTATCATATCCTAGGTACTACGTCCTAATTGCAGGCTCGTAATTAGTACTCTAAGTCGAGCACCATTACGAGATCGCACTAATTGTGACACAGGACCTACGTGGGCTACCACAAAAATGTGTCACGACCCGTACCCTTATGAGGGACACGAGCACGTGGGTACGTCCAGCCTACGCCGTAGTATCGGCAGTACAACGCTATATACAACGTCTGTAAATACTACGACTAACAGTATAAAGTTATATGTATAGTATATACTCTCCGAATGGAGGTGACGTATCAATACAGTCTCAATCACAGAATAAAACTAAGGTAGATAGCACAGAAGGAAACATATGATAGATGAAAGGAAAATAGGTCCAGTGTCCAACACAAGCCCAGATATATACAACATCACAGGGTCTCAAAATATAACATAGAAGCTATAGTCTGATAAAGCTAGCTGGATCGCAGTCCAGACAATCCAACTAAGCTACACTACTCTGGAAGTACAAAGTCTAGTGGCTCTACTATAAGGCCACGGTCCTGGACTACTCCATCTAGCTCGAGCCTATAATAGGTCGAGCAGTCTGCCTCAGAGTCATCTGTAATATATCATAACGGTATCCTGTCAGGAAAATGAGCAAGTACAAGCACTAACAGCAGTTCCATGTGAATTGACAAATTCTATAAGAGACAGTATAATGAACTACAAGACAAAGATATATGAAGACTTTGGAACCGTTCGGAAGCTGAGTTACAACCCTTAACCATACAAGGACCGGGGTTATAATCCTTCTCCCGAGCAGAACTTAGTCTCCAATCAAGGTACATCATATAGGCATGTAGAACATGTGAGTAACTGTATATCATAACATGGTAAGAAAGTACTGAATGTAGAACAGAGCAGGATATATGATAAGATAAAGTAAATATAAAATGTGCCTTGAATATTATAGCCTAATGTGATCGGTATGAGTCAAGATCAGGCTTCCAGCCGACCGGCTGCAAGTACGTGGACTCGGCCCGGCCGGAATGACAAGCTATGGAGCAAGTAGTAGCACAGGTCAGGCTATACCCATCGTGAGGTGAGGGTATAGCTATGATACAAGTAGTAACTCAAGGTGGGTATTGATCACACTATCTATAATATTCCCCATTCTCCGAATAGTATACGGATCCGGACATAGCACGTCATGATGTGGATTCCCTAAGAGGGGAACAAGTCCTCTTTAGGAATCAGCATCAATACAAGTACAAGAATCAAGGCCAAGAAAGTACCAGTATCCCAAGAAATCCAGGAATGACATCTCATGACAGGAATTCGACAATACTAGTCCGTGAACTATCGTGACTGAGAATCAAGTAAGACACTACGACTAAATCGGATATAGCAGATATCAAGACAATAAAAACTATCAGTGAATGTACTCGCCTGCTGTCCTGAGCTATAGGGTGTATCAATGCTCAAAGTGGTAATCAGAAACCTAAAGATGAGATATTGCATGTTAATTTAGGTTTAACAAGTTAAGAATGATTTATGATGAATGATATGAAATCTAGGTCAAAGTAGGTCTCACTGAGTCATACTAAGTCCTGTCAAGTCAATCTAGGTCAAATCAAGTTATATCAAGTCAATCTAAGTCAGATTAAGTCAACTCTAGGTCATACCAGTCATCGCAAGTCAAAACAAGTCAAAGCAAGTCAAACGGGATCAAGAGTTGGCCTACAGTTGACTTTAGTCAACTGGTTAATCCTGGTCAACTCTGGTCAACTCTAGGTCAACCCTAGGTCAAACTGATCAAATATTGACCAACATTTGACTTTTGGTCAACTGGTCAACTCTAGTTTGGTTTTGGTCAAAATTAGACAAGGTGTTGACTCATCGTTGACTTTTGGGTAAAAAGTCAACTCTGGGTCAACCGAGCCAAAATTGGTTCAAAAATGACATTTGTAGGGTGTACCTAACAAGTCACCTAAGTTTCAAGTCAATCCGAATACCCGAACCCCGTATCATGAATTTACCCGATTACCCCTTTAATACACTTACCCTTAAACCATTCTAACTTGACGCCAAGTGGCCTTCCCTTAGGAATTCCACTCCCGACTTCCTAGGATAGTAGGGTACTAGCCTATACAACCATTACCTACCAAGTTCCCTAGGTAGAGTGGACATCTAGTCCATCCTACGGTCCATATTGGTCGTTTACCCGTTATCTCGAGTAACTCAAGATACTCAATGGTATCGTGCGATACCATCTTCCTAATCCCACACGAAGTCCCGATTTCAACCTAGGAACCTACCCACAAAATCTAATTCATATTAACTAGATCCCCTTCAAGTTTGGATGCGTTCCGAATCACGGAACTCAAAATCACCCATTCACCAAATCCTAACTAAACCATTCACTCACTCACTCAATCTCAAATTTTAACCTACACTTAGGACTAGTTTTAGGGGCTAATTTAGTGGGTAAAAAGGTGTATATATAGAGTCTATATAGGGGTATATATATGTATATATATAGGTATATAGGTGGGCTCATGGGGGATCAAAAGGGGGTCAAATGGGGGGGTGAAATACAGCTGCTGCTGCTGCTGAAATTGTTGCTGTTCCTACTGCTACTGCTGCTGTGTTGGGGGGGAGGGGGGGCAGCAGCCCCTTGCCCCCCCTTGCTGCTGCTGTTTGCTCTCATTTTCTTCCTCTCTTCTCCCCTCTCTTTCCCTTCTATTCCTCCTCCAATCTCTCACTCTTTTCCCCTCTAATTTCTCTATTTTTCCTCTCAATCTCTCTAATATATATAAATCACACACACATACAATTCTCTCATTCTTCCCCTCTCTATATATAAATACACACACCTATATATATATATAGACACACACATGTATATATATATATATATATATATATATATATATATATATATATATATATATAAACACACACATATATATATAAACACACTCATATATACATATATATCTATATATATAAACACACACACACATATGTGTATATATATATTTTTTTTTCTATATATTTTCTATATATATAAACACACACACCTATATATATATAAACACACACACCTATATATATATATATACACATATGTGTATATATATATATAGACACACCCTCATATTTATATATAGACACACACACACACACACATATATGAATTTAGAATGCCTAAACCACTTAGAGGCCAAAATCTAATTGTTCTAGAAGTGTCCAAATTTGGGGAAAACTCAAGGACACAGTCACAAACTCTAACTTCTCCTAGGACACTCCATTCGGTCTCAAACTCGACATGAATAGGGACACAAACACGGAGATCAATCCTACGGGGTTCAAACTAATTATCATGGTGAAAAGAATAGATTAGAGGATAGGTTGTACCTATCGGGAGATGGATTCCCAATAGAAAATTCTTCCGACACGGCTCCGACACAATGAATTGTTTAGGACACACCCACTTCACTTCTTGCTCCCAAAAGCTTAGAGAATCACTACTTGGGATAGAGGAAGAGATCGATGGAAGAAAAACGAGAAGAAAAGCTTTACGTGGAGATGAAATCCAAGGATTTCTCTTCTTTCTTTTTGTAAAAAACTTGGAGAAGAAGAAGAAGAAGAAAATTTGAAGTGGAAGAAGAAAGAGGGAGGGTGGTGTGGCCGGCCCTATGTGGATGGGTTGGGGCACTTGTTATTTATAAGTTTGCCCCTCCCTATGACTTCCTAGCTAAGTTATCTTCCTAAATTGGTTTTGGAAGTTAGTTTAGACCAAATAAAAATCATACTTAAGCCTAAACACTCATGTGAGATTAGTCCAAACTCCTAGACCTATTTGTCAAGTTTGGTGGGCCATGGCTAATTAAAGTGTTAAACACAACTCAAGTCAAAATTCTCCGGAGTCCCGAATTAAGTCGGAATGCGATAAAATTCGAACCCGACTCCTATAATCATTAAATATTAATATTCATGAAATAAAATTCCCAAAAATATTCTAAAATAAAAAATTATCATTTTACCCCTATCTTGGAAAAGTGAGGGTGACAACCAGTACTCCCAATCAACCCATGGCCGACTTGTAATGCCTGTTGTTCGTATTACGTATTTTTAGAATACGTGTACGTATTTATTCTTGTATTTGCATGATCCCTAGCTTAGTTTTATTCCCGACTTGGTTTATTTCTTGGTTTGGGTTGGCTTGGTTCGGTTTGAGGATTGCTATTGGTTCATCATGAACCAAGGGGTGAACCCTTACCTACCACCACCACTACCATTTATTAACCCCACTTCCTTCTCTCTCTTCATTACTCTTCTTCTTTCCTCCATTATTTCTTTACCTACCAGAGAGAGGAAGAGAGAGGTCTAGGCAAGTGCAACTTGCTTCATGAAGGAACTCCAATTTTATTGCTTTATTCTCTTCCTTACAGCATTTTAACTTACTTTAGTACTTGGCATTTCCACTTTCCATGGCTAGATTCTTGTAGATCTAAGTTTATACTATTTTCAGATTTTTTGGGTTTTGATCTACTTAATCTTGTTATTTCTGAGTTTTGATGGTTCCATGTTGTAGAGCATTTCATTCTGCCCCGTTTTGACCTATGGAAGTTCGGATTTGGGCTCCGAATGATGGAGTTATGGTGCTTGAGAACTTGGCTCTCATGGTGTTCTTCTTCTCAGAATTTTGGAGAAGATGAACTGTGCTTGACTTGACCGCATGAATATTTTATGCGGCAAGTGTTCTATTCAGCCGCATGACTGGAAGTACTTTGAGCCGCATGAGGGCCGAACTTATCTAGCCGCATATGCACCCTCATCCCCAGCCACATGAGGCCGAGTCCATCCTCAACCGCATAGGTTCCACCCCTCCCCGTTAACCGCACCTGACCCTCTTCCTAGCTCAGCCACATGCACGCTCATCCTTCCCCAGCTGTATATGCTCGTGATTATTCAGCCGCATGGAACTCAGTCCATTTCTAGCCGCATAAGAATCCACTTTTCAGTCGCATGAATGCTATGAATTAGTCGCATGCGCCCCTCCCCCCCTTCCTGGCCGCATATACCTGATTGATGGCCTGCCGCATACGCACAGCTTCTCCGCTAGCCGCATGAGCTGCTCTTATTCCGAGCCGCATGGGCTCTTAACCCCGATCCGTACGGACTCTTTTTCTCCAGCCGCATGGGCTGCTCCCTCCTCGGCCGCATGAGGTCATTCTTGGCCGCCTATGCTCGAGCCGCATGGCTCTTTCCCTGGCTTGTATTTTATTATTTAATGATCGTTATTAATCCGTACTTGTAACGTCCTGTATAACTTGAGTTCCTATAGCATTCACCTTACTTGATAATCCCGCATGGCTCTTTTCCTCCAGCCGCATGGCTCTTTCCCGAACTTGATAATCCCGATTTGATTGGCATGATTGAAATGACAATTGTACCGGACATGATGTGACCAAGAACTGACATGCTTGATAGTGGCCCGTCGTGGTGCACTCCTGATATGATAACTTGACCTGCTATACATGACACGACAGTAACCCGTAGTGGTGCACTCTTGACAAGTACCCAGACAATGCTTGATAGTGGCCCGTCATGGCGCACTCTTGATAAGTAATAATAGTGATAGTGGTCCGTCGTAGCACACTCTTGACAATTCAATTCATTGGCCTGGACACCATGGATGATTGTGCTTGTGTAAACTACTAGTCCGGTTGTGTCTTGCATTATGTCTAGGGCATGATTCCTGAGTACCACGGTCAGGGATTCATATTGAATCTGGCTAGGTTAATGACTAGATTGATCAAATAGTTCATGGAGAATTTCCCAGTTACCTGTTGCCCCTTTGATCCTGGCCTTATATATATATACATGGGATTTGTTGCTATCCGTCGAGATGAGCGCACTTCCAGCCCGCCGTCGAGTGTGGTACCTTAGGACACATGTATCTTACTACAGTGTGTCTGCTATATCATGCTATCTTTTCCTTTTCTTGCTGGGATTACTCAGGTAGTAACAAACAGGTAATCGGACTTGGAATTCTCATTGCATCTTGCTAGTAACTAAGGCTTATGATAACCCTAGTTAGTTAAAATATCAAGCCGTACTTATTGCTTGGCCGTGAATGATTGGATGGAGTCTAGTCTTGTCTTGATCCTGTACAAGATTGTTATATGACCTGTCTTCTTATATTACCTTGCCGATAAATGGTGGAAGAAGCCAAGTTCTGTTCAGACGAAGTGTCACTCCCCGATCCTGGAATACGTATTTCAATACGTAAACCGATAAATTGTATTTACCTTGTATTTATACGATATTTATTATGCTGTATTTCTTCATGCATTTCCCAAAATAATATTTCGTAATTTAATTTCTGCATTTGGGCCTACAGTTTTGGCTCATTTGGGTAACCTATTCTTGGTTCACCAATGGTTCATCATGAACCCTTTGGTTCATCATGAACCCATGGGTTCAAGATTCTATATAATAACTCATCTCATTCTCTCTCCTCTCATTTAATTCCTCTCATTTATTTTCCTCCACCAACCAAGGCAAGTACCAACTTGCTCAAGAGATGGATCCATAAATTTTTGCTAATGTTTTTCTTACAAAATTATTTGTCAAAATATGTTCTTCTCCTCAATCTATACTAGTTTAGAACTTGAAAATTTCCATTTTGAAGCTTTGATTTTTGTAGATCTAAGTTTTAACCATTTTCGGATTTTCTTGGTTTTGATCTAGCAAACTTCATTTTTTTTGAGTTTTGATTGTTCCATGTTGTAGAAAATTTTGTTCTACCCCATTTTGACCTATTGAAGTCCCAATTTGGGCTTAGGATGAGGATTTTATGGACCTCAGAAGTTCTAGGGCTCATGGTGTTCTTGCTCTCAGCCAAGAGGAAGGAGATGACCCTGTAGAAGTTCGCGCGCGCAACCCCTTGGCCCAGCGCTTTTTAGCGAAGGGCGCAGCTCTCTCTTGGCCCAGCGCTTTTTAGCGAAGGGCACAGCTCTCTCGTGGCCCTGTGCAGTCTGACCCTGCGCAGCCTGACCCTGCGCAGTCGAACCCTGCGCAGCCTGACCCTGCGCAGTCTGACCCTGCGCAGTCTGACCCTGCGCAGTCGAACCCTGCGCAGCCTGACCCTGCGCAGTCTAACCCTGCGCAGTCTGACCCTGCGCAACCTGACCCTGCGCAGCCTGACCCTGTACAGTCTAACCCTGCGCAGTCTGACCCTGCGCAACCTGATCCTGCGCGATCTGATCCTATACAGTCTGACCCTGCGCATTCTGACCCAGCGCGCCCTTACCTGGGCTCCTTTATATTTTATATTTTTCTTATATTATATTGCTTATATATGTATATATAGGTGAATGTTTGTGTATGCTATATATCCTTACGCCTTTTGTCCTGAGCATGATATGAGCACTAATGTGATCTCGGTGAACAAGTGTTCCCACCTGATACATGTACCTGAATGTCCCAGTTCTTGTTTATGCTCGACAAATGACTCGTAACTCCACGTGGCGTATTTACAATGATGCATTACACTAAGGAGGGTAGAACATGTTGACATAATGATTGACATGGATCCTCACTTAGGGTACTCGTACTAAAGTACGAACTTTTAGGAGGATAATCATGCAGGCCACAGCATGTGAGTCCAAGATTTCATCTAGGGTTAAACTAGGCAACTAAATATACTAGATGCATGGGGAGGGCAGAATCCCGAGATCGTGTTACACCAGCCGCCTTGAGATATTGTCTTGACGTGCCGGCTAGTCTCCACGGATACTGTGTCATCTGCAACGAGTGGATGACTGTATCCGATTAATTCATGATATATATTATATGTTTTGGCAAGGTGGCCTTACGAGGGACCTGTGCCCAATAACACATGTCTACGCGAACCCCTGGGTTGGCTAGCCTTGCTGGAAAGATACGATCTGAGGATTTTCTAAATAACTTGATGCGAGGATAACCTCGTCCCACTAGAAACTCGTAGGCTTGATTGGCCGTGAAAACGACTTGCTTGTGTCCTATTACCTTCCGTGAATAACTGAGGGAAGCGGACTGTCATGGTACGTGATCCAACCCATGTTCTTGTTTGATAGTTGGGTTGGTTATCGTACTATGACAGGCTGTGGACCGAAGTTATGAACGGAAGACTTATTCTGGTTGTGAAGTGTTACTTCTGTGAATGACTGAGGAACATGGTCTATCATGGTACATGATCCAACCCATGTTCTTGTTTGATTGTTGGATTGGTTATTGTGCTGCGATAGGCTATCGACCGAAGTCACGATCAAGAGATTTTATTGTTTATACCTTTTAACTTATGTGAAAGTTATAGAGTACGATACGTCCCGACTCCTTGCGGCACCTTTTGTCCTTGTTTGGTTGTAAGGGTGCCATATGGGTTCGAGGATGTTGCGCTACCCTATAATAGTAGCATAAGTATTACTATTGTCAATCATTCTATTAACTGGATGTTTAATCTTAACTCTTGTGCCCCTTTGGCGGTACTTGCTATTCGGGGCTGACCCCGCTGGTTTTGTTTGGCCAGATCTCGTAGCAGAGCCGGAGGACACGATCTTCCTTCCTGACATCCATGGTTCATACTAGGAGCATGGCGGTTCGGGGACTCGAGTGGGTTTCTTCTCCACCACTCCTGCCTTTACTTTGTGCAGCGTTTAGCCACCGGCACCTATTAGCCGGATTACTTGATATTTTGTGTCAGTACAGAATTGTAAAGAAACAGACTGCAGTTGTGTATAATTTTGTACTCCTGACTCTTTGAGATAGCTAAATTATAAAGCTAGTCTCTCATGATCATTTTGATGAAGCGTCGGGGATGCCTTACTGTTTTATCTTTAATGTTTATTTAATTACTGATGTGACTTGATTGATTGAGACATAGAACTCTGTGGGACCATAGGAGACTTGATTGTAGCATGTACCCCCTAGTCTCTCGACAGCCACGATCGCCGTATGACGTTACGTACCTCATATGGAGTAGCTGGCCTAGTCCGTCTCCGTATTTCGGTACTGGGGCGTGACAAGGTTTTAGTGGTGTCCCATACAGGTCTGTTTTTCAGACTTGTGGGGTATTGCGAATTATTAGGAGTCTCAATCAAAACTTGTTCCCCTTGAAATTCTGTTTCAAATTCTGTCATTGCCTTGATCTCTAACCTGACTTGCATCCTCGAAATCTTCCTCGCCCGGACTTGATAATCTTATATCTTTCTTTATAGGGGTGCTTCATTCTCAGTAGCGGGTGAGGCCCATGAGGAAGAGCAGCGAGAGCATGGCTCGACTGGGCACCAGCAGGGGAGAGAACCTTCCCCAGGGCAGACACGAGCAGAAATAGAACCAGAGGCAGTGCAGCTGCAGGTTATCGAAACTCCTGCAGCACCAGCAGCGACGGCAGTACCAGATGCCGTAGCACTCCTGGAGATCATCCGGGGGATTCTTGTCACTCACCAATAGCAACAGACTCAGCAGCAAGAGCAGAACGTGTTGCTGAACCAAGGGATTCAGTTAGCTCTTGAGAGGAGTGCCGGGGTTGACTCGGAAGCATCAGGAAGGTTCCATCGCTTGAACCCGAGGTATTTTGATGGCACGGAGGATGCCATCACTGCGGATGCATGGATTCAAGACATCGAAGCCATTCTTGTGGCAGCCAAGGTTCCAGATGATGAGAAGGTTGATCAGGTCAAATTAGTACTTCAGGATCTTGCCCGCGACTGGTGGGCATCAGAAGAAGTTGGTATAAGACGCCCTGTTCGTTGGACCACCTTCAGTGAAAGATTCAAGGCCAAGTATTTTGGCATAGTAGCTCGATATGAGCTCCAGCAGATTAGTCTCAAGCAAGCAGGCAAGACCGTAGATAGGTATGCAGCAGAGTTCTGCAGATTGTGCCGTTTCGCACCAGCAATAGTGGCAACGGAGCCAGAGAAAGCTATGAGGTTCCAGCAAGGACTTCATTTGGAACTATTACAGCTTGTGGAGGGACACGACTACCAGACGTTTGATGCTGTTTTGACGGTCGCTCGGAGGCACGAGCTTACCCAGCAAAGGTTGGCATCGAGGACAGGAGGTCAGAAGAGATCTCATTCCCAGGTTGGAGGAGGAGTAATGCAGCGAACATCGGCACCAGCACCCGGTGTACGTATTCATGATACAGGAGCGCCGCGGAGGACGGCCGTGTCAACTAATACAGCGCCAGTTCGGCATCAGCAGCCGAGGAACCAACAGCAGCGTCAGGGAGCACCCCAGGGCTGTACATTCAGTGGGAAGGCAGGGCACACGAGGGAGGTGTGCCGGTCAGCGAATGGCTTATGCTTGAGGTGTGGTAGTTCAGACCACCGTATCTCCACTTGTCCTGTGATGCAGAGGCCAGGAGGGCCAGCTCAGCAGTTTCCAGCATTGCCAGCTCCGGTGGCAACCCCGAGTGGAGGGCCAGTATTCGCAGTAAGGCCCCTAGCCTAGCGTCTACCAACGCAGGCTCAGATGTTCCGCCAGGCACAGGAAGCCGAAGGCCCTCAGAGGCAGCAACAGCATGGTCGAGGAAGGCCGCAACAAGGAGCTCAGCGGGGCCAGGGCCAGGCTCTCACATTATCCTTGGGAGAGGCTCTAGCATCTAGTGACGTGGTGGCAGGTAAAATTCTCATCACCTCATTTCCCGCTGTAGCATTATTTGATTCAGGCGCTACTCATTCATTCATCTCTGCACAATATGCTACACGGATTGGATTAGAGTTTGAGGCATTGCCGGAGAGGATGGATATACTCACCGGCAATGGGCTCGTAGAAGTTAGCAGGGTGCACTTTTCATGTCCGGTAGAGGTGTGTGGGCATTTATTGCCCGTATCATTGATTGAATTCCCTATAGGAAATTTTGATGTTGTTCTTGGCATGGACTGGTTGAGAGATAGTCATGCGACAATTGATTATAGAGGAGGTAGGGTCATATTCAACATTCCTGGGATGGAACAGTTCATCTTTACTCGAACCTTGAAGAATCAGGTCGGAGGCGTCATCTCAGCAGCAGCAGTGTCAGAGCCAGGACAGATTCCCAGAGTGGTCGAAGATTTTCTCGACGTCTTCCCTGATGAGCTCCCAGGGATACCCCCAGTCAGAGAGGTAGAATTTAGCATTGAGTTGAACCCTGAAACGAGGCCTATTGCAGACAGAGTTTACAGAATGTCGCCGTCAGAACAGGATAAGTTGTATCAACATGAAGAAGAGTTGAAGTCTAAGGGATTCATCCGAGACAGTAAATCGTCCTGGGCCGCGCCAGTGATTCTAGTTCCCAAGAAGGATGGGTCGACGAGGATGTGCATCGACTACCGCAAGCTGAATGCAGTAACAGTGAAGAATAAGTACCCACTACCAAGGATTGATGACCTGTTTGACCAGTTGAGCAAGGCCAACATCTTTTCCAAGATCGATCTTCGATCGGGATACTAGCAAGTAAGAGTCCGGGAGCAAGACATACCGAAGACAGCATTCAGATCTAGATATAGGCATTATGAGTTTTTAGTAATGCCCTTTGGACTAACCAACGCCCCCGCAGTATTCATGGACTTAATGAACCGCATCTTTCTGCCGTATTTGGATAAATTTGTGGTGGTGTTCATAGATGACATTCTTGTCTATTCCAGCGGTGAAGAGGAGCATGAGAAACATCTTAGGACTGTCTTACAGACATTGAGGGAGCATCAACTTTATGCGAAGCTCGACAAGTGTGAATTCTGGTTAGACTACATTTCGTTCCTGGGATATGTAATTTTTGGGGCAGGAGTGTCAGTGGATCCGAAGAAGATTGAGGCCATAGAGCATTGGCCGGTCCCGAGAACGGTTGCAGAAGTACGAAGTTTCTTAGGATTAACTGGTTACTACAGAAGGTTCGTGGCGGACTTTGCCAGGATCTCCACGCCCTTAACGCGTTTGACGCACAAGGACGTAGAGTTTGTTTGGTCAGCTAGCTGTCAGGCATCATTTGAAGAATTGAAGAAGAGATTGATCTCAGCCCCGATCTTGACGCTTCCAGTAGGAGCGGGAGGCTTTACAGTATATTGTGACGCATCAGGGAAGGGTCTTGGATGTGTATTGATGCAGCACGGAAAGGTGATAGCATATGCGTCTCGGCAGCTTCGAGACCATGAGAAGAATTACCCGACATACGATTTGGAGTTAGCAGCGGTGGTGTTTTCACTCAAGTTGTGGAGGCATTATTTATACGGGGATCGGATAGAGATCTATACTGATCATAAGAGTTTGAAATACGTGTTCACGCAGCGAGATTTGAACATGAGGCAAAGAAGATGGTTAGAACTGCTGAAGGATTTTGATTTAGATCTTCAGTATCATCCAGACAAGGCGAATATAGTTGCAGATGCACTGAGTAGGAGAGGCAGTGCCTTTATCTTGACCTCGCAGAAGCATATTTTAGAAGACCTCCAGAGTATGGAAATCGAAGTAGTTTTGCCAAGGAATATAGGAAGAATGACCAGTATGCAGATTCAGTCAACCTTAGTAGAGAGGATAAGGGCAGCACAAGCAGGAGATCCACAGATTCAGAAATTGCGGTCGGAGTGTGAATCAGGCCGTAGGAAGGAGTTAGTGATTCATGAAGATGGTACGCTCAGGTTTGGAAACAGACTCTGTGTACCGAGTGGAGACCTTCAGCAAGAAGTTATGTCCGAAGCTCATAGTTCTATTTACTCCATTCATCCAGGAGGAACGAAGATGTATCGAGATATCAGGCAGTACTTTTGGTGGAATGGCATGAAAAGAGAGAGCGAGATTTGTATCCAAGTGTCTGGTATGTCAGCAGGTGAAAGCTGAGCAGCAGAGACCAGCAGGGTTGCTACAGCCGCTTTCTATCCCAGAATAGAAATGGAAGCACATCACGATGGATTTTGTGACCGGTTTACCTAGATCCCCGACTGGTAAGAATGCAGTCTGGATAATAGTAGATCGACTCACGAAGGTCGCTCATTTTCTTCCCTTCCGAGTTGGACAGACCACTGAGCAGTTAGCAGAAATATAAATGAAGCAGATAGTAAGGCAGCACGGTGTTCCAGTTAGTATAGTATCAGATCGGGATACGCGATTTACTTTCCATTTTTGGCGGAGCTTACACCAAAGTTTGGGAACCAAGTTAAGATTCAGTACTACTTATCATCCACAAACCGACGGGAAATCAGAAAGAACCATTCAGACGTTAGAAGATATGCTACGGGCATGTACCTTGGATTTTGGCGGATCTTGGGAGGATCACCTTCATCTAGTGGAGTTCTCCTATAACAACAGCTATCAGGCTAGCATTCAGATGGCCCCGTTCGAAGCATTGTACGGAAGGAAGTGCAGGTCCCCTTTGGTATGGGACGACGTCGGAGAACGAAAGTTGTTGGGGCCAGAGATGATCACGCAGACTGTGGAGATAGTTAAGTTGGTCAGAGAGCGCCTTCGAGTTGCACAGGACCGACATCGTCATTGGGCAGATCAGCATCGTAGGCCTTTAGAGTTCAGAGTTGGCGACCAAGTGTTTCTGCGGATTTCGCCTACTCGGGGTATCATCAGATTTGGAACCCGAGGAAAGCTTAGCCCAAGATACGTTGGTCCTTTTAAGATTCTCGTTCGGGTAGGCGATGTGGCTTATCGACTTGCCCTTCCGCCTTCGTTAACTGGCATACATGATGTGTTTCATGTGTCCCAATTACGTGGGTATGTCCCGGATCCGAGTCATGTCCTCGATCATTCTGAGTTAGTCGTTGGTACCGACTTAACTTACGAGGAACAACCCGTGTCTATTTTGGACCGGCAAGAGAAGGTACTCAAGAATCGGACGATAAGCCTTGTCTGTGTTTCTTGGAACCATCACTCTTCGGAAGAGTCAACCTGGGAGCACGAGGACGAGATCAGATCTCGGTATCCGCATTTGTTTGACTGATGAGGTATATTTTTACGCCTTATTGACACGATTCCATGCTTATCTGCACCTGCATGTTTTGCACTTTGTTATGTATGATAATAACTGCTATGATAGTTAACTTGTATATGATTGTGCCTTGCTTGCCCTGATTTCACTATCTTGTCTTGGCTGGAATTCCGAGGACGGAATTTTTCTAAGAAGGGTAGAGATGTCACTCCCCGATCCTGGAATACGTATTTCAATACGTAAACCGATAAATTGTATTTACCTTATATTTATACGATATTTATTATGCTGTATTTCTTCATGCATTTCCCAAAATAATATTTCGTAATTTATTTTCTGCATTTGGGCCTACAATTTTGGCTCATTTGGGTAACCTATTCTTGGTTCACCAATGGTTCATCATGAACCCTTTGGTTCATCATGAACCCATGGGTTCAAGATTCTATATAATAACTCATCTCATTCTCTCTCCTCTCATTTAATTCCTCATTTATTTTCCTCCACCAACCAAGGCAAGTACCAACTTGCTCAAGAGATGGATCCATAAATTTTTGCTAATGTTTTTCTTACAAAATTATTTGTCAAAATATGTTCTTCTCCTCAATCTATACTAGTTTAGAACTTGAAAATTTCCATTTTGAAGCTTTGATTTTTGTAGATCTAAGTTTTAACCATTTTCGGATTTCCTTGGTTTTGATCTAGCAAACTTCATTTTTTTCGAGTTTTGATTGTTCCATGTTGTAGGAAATTTTGTTCTACCCCATTTTGACCTATTGAAGTCCCAATTTGGGCTTAGGATGAGGATTTTATGGACCTTAGAAGTTCTAGGGCTCATGGTGTTCTTGCTCTCAGCCAAGAGGAAGGAGATGACCCTGTAGCAGTTCGCGCGCGCAGCCCCTTGGCCCAGCGCTTTTTAGCGAAGGGCGCAGCTCTCTCTTGGCCCAGCGCTTTTTAGCGAAGGGCGCAGCTCTCTCGTGGCCCTGCGCAGTCTGACCCTGCGCAGCCTGACCCTGCGCAGTCGAACCCTGCGCAGCCTGACCCTGCACAGTCTAACCCTGCGCAGTCTGACCCTGCGCAGTCGAACCCTGCGCAGCCTGACCCTGCGCAGTCTAACCCTGCGCAGTCTGACCCTGCGCAACCTGACCCTGCTCAGCCTGACCCTGCGCAGTCTAACCCTGCGCAGTCTGACCCTGCGCAACCTGACCCTGCGCGATCTGATCCTGCGCAGGCTGACCCTGCGCATTCTGACCCAGCGCGCCCTGACCTGGGCTCCTTTATATTTTATATTTTTCTTATATTATATTGCTTATATATGTATATATAGGTGAATGTTTGTGTATGCTATATATCCTTACGTCTTTTGTCTTGAGCATGATATGAGCACTAATGTGATCTCGGTGAACAAGTGTTCCCACCTGATACATGTACCTGAATGTCACAGTTCTTGTTCATGCTCGACAAATGACTCGTAACTCCACGTGGCGTATTTACAATAATGCATTACACTAAGGAGGGTAGAACATGTTGACATACTGATTGACATGGATCCTCACTTAGGGTACTCGTACTAAAGTACGACCTTTTAGGAGGATAATCATGCAGGCCACAGCATGTGACTCCAAGATTTCACCTAGGGTTAAAATAGGCAACTAAATATACTAGATGCATGGGGAGGGCAGAATCCCGAGATCGTGTTACACCAGCCGCCTTGAGATATTGTCTTGACGTGCCGGCTGGTCTCCACGGATACTGTGTCATCTGTAATGAATGGATGACTGTATCCGATTAATTCATGATATATATTATATGTTTTGGCAAGGTGGCCTTACGAGGGACCTGTGTCCAATAACACCTGTCTACGCGAACCCCTGGGTTGGCTAGCCTTGCTGGAAAGATACGATCTGAGGATTTTCTAAATAACTTGATGCGAGGATAACCTCATCCCACTAGAAACTCGTAGGCTTGATTGGCCGTGAAAATGACTTGCTTGTGTCCTATTACCTTCCGTGAATAACTGAGGGAAGCGGACTGTCATGGTACGTGATCCAACCCATGTTCTTGTTTGATTGTTGGGTTGGTTATCGTACTATGACAGGCTGTGGACCGAAGTTATGAACGAAAGACTTATTCTGGTTGTGAAGTGCTACTTCTGTGAATGATTGAGGAACATGGTCTATCATGGTACATGATCCAACCCATGTTCTTGTTTGATTGTTGGGTTGGTTATTGTGCTGCGATAGACTATCGACCGAAGTCACGATCAGGAGATTTTATTGTTTATACCTTTTAACTTATGTGAAAGTTATAGAGTACGACACGTCCCGACTCCATGCGGCACCTTTTGTCCTTGTTTGGTTGTAAGGGTGCCATATGGGTTCGAGGATGTTGCGCTACCCTATAATAGTAGCATAAGTATTACTATTGTCAATCATTCTATTAACTGAGTTTTTAATCTTAACTCTTGTCCCCCTTTGGCGGTACTTGCTATTCGGGGCTGACCCCGCTGGTTTTGTTTGGCCAGATCTCGTAGCAGAGCCGGAGGACACGATCTTCCTTCCTGACATCCATGGTGCATACTAGGAGCATGGCGGTTCGGGGACTCGAGTGGGTTTCTTCTCCATCACTCCTGCCTTTACTTTGTGCGGCGTTTAGCCACCGGTACCTGTTAGCCGGATTACTTGATATTTTGTGTCAGTACAAAATTGTAAAGAAACAGACTGCAGCTGTGTATAATTTTGTACTCCTGACTCTCTGAGATAGCTAAATTATAAAGCTAGTCTCTCATGATCATTTTGATGAAGCGTCGGGGACGCCTTACTGCTTTATCTTTAATGTTCATTTAATTGCTGATGTGACTTGATTAATTGAGACATAGAACTCTGTGGGACCATAGGAGACTTGATTGTAGCATGTACCCCTAGTCTCTCGACAGCCACGATTGCCGTATGACGTTACGTACCTCATATGGAGTAGCTGGCCTAGTCCGTCTCCGTATTTCGGTACTGGGGCGTGACACGAAGGGTTACAACCCTGGTCCTTGTTTGGTTACGGGTTATAACCTGGTTATCTGAATAGTCCCATGGTTATCTCATCGAATATCACCTGTCATGCTTGATACGTTTTACCTTATCAATAGTAATTGAGACGGGTTTCTATTCAGACGAAGGGTGACAACCCCGGTCCTTATTTGGTTTAAGGGTTGTGACCTGGCTACTTGAATTGTTCCCTCGTACTCTATTATGACTGTTGTTATTCTTTTAATATCAAGCCCATTTATTACCATCTTTTATGTAATTATATTCTTGTGCTAATTGCTGGTTTTAGTTCCTAAGTGAAGCCCCCTTTGTGGCACTCGCTCTTTCTGGGGTCTGACCCAGCTGGTTTTGTATGGCCAGATACCGGAGCAGCACCAGAGGATCTACCGACCTTCCAGCCACATGGTGACCACTAGAGGGAATCCTGGCAATGAGTGGATTTATTTTGGCTCTCCCACTCTATTATAAATTATTCTTTTGAGGCGTTTAGCCGCCGAGCAAGTGTTAGCTCGTGTACATTTTTACTTACTGTCTGCCTACGGGATGTAACATGATTGGCAACCTAGGGTTGATCATGTATGACTGAAACTCTTGCTAGTCTTCACATTTTGTAACGACTAGTTTCATGATCAGCTGAATATGTAATGTTTGGGACGCCTTACTATTGTATATTTGGTGATCTTACATCTTGTAACATCTACTTACTTGCTTATGATTGAGACACTAGGCTTGTTATTGACCATAAGAGACTGATGAATTATAGATAAACCCTCACATATCTAGACAGCCGTGACCGTATATTAGAGTGGATCCCATTTCATTATACGTAGCTGGCTATGTCTGTCCCCGCTCTCCAGTATTCTGGTTCTGGGGCGTGACACGACTTTCCATCAACCCTTGGCCGAGCTCTCACTCTCCTCCTCCTATTCTTCATCTTCATCACCAACACCTTCTCCCTCACCATCACCATTGACACTACCACCACCACTTCAACCTTCCCCGAGCATGTTCAGGAGTGTTACATTTCGAGCATGTTCAGGAGTGTTACATTTCAAGCATGTTCAGGAGTGTTACATTTCTAGTATGTTCAGGAGTGTTACATTTCAAGCATGTTCAGGAGTGTTACATTTCGAGCATGTTCAGGAGTGTTACATGTCAAGCATGTTCAGGAGTGTTACAATTCGAGCATGTTCAGGAGTGTTACATTTCAAGCATGTTCAAGAGTGTTACATTTCGAGCATGTTCAGGAGTGTTACATTTCAAGCATGTTCAGGAGGCACTTCATTTAGTTAACTTAGACTACTTGTTTCAATGCAAAGACTTGCACGTGGATTGCCACCAGCATAGCCCACTTAATCTACATGCATGGGTCGCTGGCATCACAAGCCATTTTGGACATTCTCGTGGGCATTCTCACCTATCGAAGCGTGATGGCTGGTACACCTTGATAGTCTCTTGAAATGCCTGGCCTTACGTCTCCTTGAGTGGCCGAGCCCCCACTCAAAGCAGCCCGTAAGCCCCATGTCTGATTCCGCCTAGGGCGGCCAGGGTATTCCCCCCCCCATCGCCCGTGCCGCAGAATCCTACCTCATGACGGCCACGGTATTCCCTCCCATCGCCCGTGCCGTTTGTCCACGACCATTTCGTATTGACTTGTCATTTAACTTAACGGCTATTTTTGAGCCATAATGCGTTATCGACCAGGTTGGCGTCCGTGCAGCACGGGTAGCGAGCTCCGTTGCACGTGCCCGTCATACCTGTCGCTAACCATTCTTTCCTTTCTTATCTTTTATTCACTCTTTCATGTCTTTCTTTCACTTGTTCGTACATTCATTCATTCTTCACGTATTCATGTCATTCATTCGTGGATTCATTCATTTACTTATTCGTTCATTTATTCATTCATTATGCAACTCCCCGTGCGGGAGTCGTCTTGGCGACCCATCGGTCCCGAAGTCTTCCAATGTTGCTATACTCTACTCGGAATGACTATGTCGATAGTCTTCTATTTCTTTATTGTAATCGTTTATTATTTTATTGTTGATCGCATAGGAAACTTGCATGTAAGCTTGTGCCTTAGCACGAGCGTAGAGCGTGGTACGAGAGTTTCTATATTTGCCGAGTTCTTTTCCATGTTCTAAACAAGCATACAAGATGGGATTATTTCCTTAGCTAGGTGTGTTGAGTCATTCATTTATTAGCATGCGCATTGTTGACGCCTAGCGATTCTAGCAATAGTGTCCGTATTGTTATGTGTCTAGGCTAAGCAAAGACGGGTTCATCGGAGCCACCCACCTTAGCGATGTCCGCATCGGCCGAGCGATACTCCGAGCGTGCCTTTGAAAGTCTAAGTCTGGATTCGTCTTGACGGGCCAATGTAAGCCTTGCATCGATTCTTCATCAGGTCGATGCCAACTCTTCGGATCGACGGCTCGTTTGAGTCGTTGCACTTGCCGTTTGAATCGGCGTTCCGCTAAGGCGGAGCGGGTCGTTACAGCAGGCGCCGCCACTGGCGCCACAGCCGTCGTGGCTGGCCATCCCCTGGCAGGGTGCACCCCCGAGCAGGCCCTCATGGCCACCGCCTTCCTCCCCGATGCGATACATAGCCGATTCGTGCATTTGGCACGGGTTCCCGTCGTGATGCGCTCGGGATGGATCCAGAAATGGCGCTTCGAAGCAGTAACTTCGTGCACATTTTTTAAGAAATCTGACCATTAGATTGGTGATTTCTTCGCTCCGTCTCAATCTCGGTATATCCATCTTTACTTTTCTCAATTTTCGTCCGTTAATTTTATCGTTTGATACTTCAAAACTGGCCACCAAGTTGACCGTTTAAATTGTGTTATTTTTGGACATTTTTGTGGAGCCAACTTCGTCGGTTCGTGTCTTCGCCATCGCAGCTCCGTCTGGCGTGCTACTGGTTCCTATACGAAGCTGGTATAACCATCTTCCTGTCCCTCAAGTTTTGTTTCATTGTGAGCACGTTTGATTGGTTGAATTCGACGCCAAAGTTGGCCGTCCGAATTCGTAATTTCCAAGTTATAAAATTCTATTTTTGAACCCGGGACTCCGAATTCAATTTCTGACACCACCAGTAGACTCGTGGCATCGTTCTGGGACGTTTTTATATAAAGTTTGTTTGATTTGGAGGACGTGGACCCTGGCACGTATTTCGGTACAAAGCGGGCCCCACAGTCCGGGTCAACGGAACTTTTTGACGCCGGCTCATCGGAATCTAATTTCGGATATACCGTTGAGTTCGTATCGTCATTATGGACTTGTTGACATATAATTTGCTAGGTTTTAGTGGACATTGGTTCTGACACGTATTTCGGTGCAAGTCGGATACCAATATCCGGGTCAACGGGTCATTTTGAGATCGGCTCATCGGAATCCAATTCTGGATATACCGTTGAGTTCGTATCGTCATTCTGGACTCGTTGACATATAATTTACTGAGTTTTGAGGACATTGGTTCCGACACGCTTTTCCGTACAAATCGGATTCTAATATCCGGGTCAACGGACCAATCTGAGATCGGGTCATCGGAATCCAATTTTGGATATACCGTTGAGTTCGTATCGTCATTCTAAATTTGTGGACATATAATTTGTTAGGTTTAGTGCACTTTTATTTTGGCACATTTTTCGGTGCAAAGTGGGTGCGACACGGACACCGTTTTGACCCAAAATTACCTTTTTGTCCCTGTGTCCAAACTGGACTTATGGATAGGCTATTCTAGCTATTTTGACTATTCTGGACACGTTGGTAATGGTTGTTTCACCATCCGACAATATCTGTAGGTTTTTATCCTATTATTATAATCTTTCTCATTTTGTGGTATTTTGAGATCCATCGATTCCAGTGATTTCACAACCACTGAAATTGAATGTGTTAACCCTGTAGATGTTTGTAGAGACTAGCTTTGACCCAGTTTGACCATGGTTGACTACTTTGACTGAACGTCGAAGTAGAGTCAACATTTGATCTAGGTTAGACTAGTTTTGACCTTGGTTGACCACAGTTGACTATTTTGACCAAAAGTCAACCGGAAGTCAACCGTAGCCTAAAATTGACTAGAACTTGACCAGAGTTGACCAGTTGACCCAAAGTCAACTGTTAGTCGACGTTAGTCAAGTTTGACCTAGAGTTGACCTAGGATTGACCAGAGTTGACCAGTTGACCAAAAGTCAACTATAAGTCAACCCTTGATTTAGATTGACCTAGTTTGACTTAGTATGACTTGATTTTACTTCCAAACCCTTATATTGATACAGTATTCCACCTATAGGTCCTCGAGGCACTGTTCTAGGACTCAGTTGACATATTCCACCAGATCGTAGGCGAGTACATTCTTTGATAATATTTCTGTTTTATGATATCGTCTATGTTTCTTGTATTTAGTGTAGATATCCTTGTTCTCTTGACACATTGTTCACACGGATTGGTATTTCTCTGGATCCCGTTGTAATGCCCGTGGTTCGTATTGCGTATTGGGAGTACGTGTACGTATTTCGGGCTCGTATTTTTGGTTTGTCATAATTAGTTAGCCTTGGGTTTTATTTTGCATGTTGCATTACCATGGTTCATCATGGCATTGTATTGGCTGGGTTTGGTTCGGTTTAGTGGGTTTGGCTTAGTTTGGTTTTATATGGAGACAAACCCCACCTACCACCACTCCCACCTACTACCACTCCTACCATAAATATCTATCCCACTCTCTCTCTCTTCCATTATTACTCATTACTCATTTTTTTTTCTCCATCTTTACTCTTCACCTACCAGAGAAAGAGAGGGAGAGCTTAGGCAAGTGCACCTTGCTTCATGGAGGAAGTCCATTTTTATTATTCTATTGTCTTCCTCATGTGTTTCTAACCCACTTTAGTATTTAGCATTTTTCATTTCCATGGTTAAAATTTTTGGAGATCTAGCTTTGAGGTATTTTCGGTTTCCAGGATTTTGATCTATCAAACTTGCATATTTTGCTAAGTTGATGATCCCATGTTGTAGAGAATATTGTTTGGTCCAAATTTGACCTATGAGATTTTGCTGAGCCGTATGGACATTTTTGCACTCAGCCGCATGGCCTATAAATGCAATAGTTAGCATTTATTTTTGCATGCATTATTTAATGCAATGCTAACAGTCAGCCGCATAGGCATCATTATTTAATGCATTAAGAATGGAATGCATCAGCACCCATGTGACCCGCATATGTAGGCAATATTTTGCATACAATACTCCAACGTGCACCTAATGCATACAATATTTTACTGTCTATTCTAAATGTATGTTTAATGCATTGTTGCAATGCACTTTTCCTAAATGCACCGGAGAGCCGCATAGCTCTTTAAATGCTTTAATACTTTAATATTTAATGTCTTAAGGATTTAATGCTTTTGGACCAGCCGCATGGCCAAGCTTATATTAAGTTGCATGCATATAAATTATTGGCCTTCATTGGCCTTTAGGGAGACCTGGCCGCATGGGTTTCTCCTTTAGCAAGCAAAGCTTGCTTATACAAACCTTGGCCGCATAGGTCTCTCTCAGCAAGCAAAGCATGCTTATATAAATGCATGGCCAAACCTCACTTTAGCCATTATTAATTACTATCCCATGCATCAGCCATTATTAAATGGTAAGCATTGGCATTGTCTTAGCCTTTAAAGCATTGCATTTAATGCATTTTGAAATTAATGGATCATCCCTAACCTTTAATGCTTTAGCACTAATGTGTGCTGGCCATTTGCTTCATACTTGGCCGCATGAAGTGTTTAAGTTAGCCGCATGGCTCACATTGGAATGACATTATTTTAATGTATTATTTAATGGCAATATATTAACAAGTATCATGATTATTATATATGTAGCCGCATGGCTACTAATTTTGTAGCCGCATGGACTAAAGCAATTTCATGCTTTATTATAATAAGCATTAATTGCTATTTGGTATTTGCATGGCTTAAGCACTCGCATGCATTATTAATTAGTGAGCCGCATGGAAAATTTATTGGTTGGCTACGTTAGCCGCATGAAAAATCATAAGTCAGCCGCATGGATATTTACAGTATTAATAATTACTTGATGCAGAGCCGCATGACCTTTGGCCATAAAATATTATTATTTGCACGTTGCATTTTTGCATGAAATCTAAGGTGAGCCGCATAGGCTCCCTTCCTCCACTATCTAATATTTTGGCCACGTGAGCCACTCTTTTACTGACAGTCATCATTTCATTGTTTGGCCGCGTGCCCTTCCTTTGTTTAAGTGGAAGCTCACATTTATTGTCTTCCCACTCTCTGTGACCGCATGGTTGTTCTTCCACTTTTGGGCCGCATGGGGTCCACTTTGATTGTTTAATGTTTTATTTGTCTGAATTGTGGTCAGAATTTCTCCCCACTCTCAACATGAAAGTTGTAGAGTTTCTCCTTGGCTTCAAGAATATATATATTATATTATATTATTATTTTAATTGTGCAAGTTTCTCCCCTTCTTGACAAATGGCATGACCTGACAGTGACCCGTGTTGGTGCACTCTTGACAATTAACTTGACATGATAACTTGACATGATAAACATGACATGATAGTGGCCCGACGTGGCGCACTCCTAACAGTGGACCTGACATGATATATATACATTACTCGAATTGCTGTTACGACGGCTAACACGACTTGACAAGAATAAATGGTCTGGACACCGTGGGCGATTGTGCTTGTACAAATGAACCCGTCTTGTCTTGCATCATGTCTAGGATAGGGACCCCTGAGTACCACGGACAGGGTTACCTACGGTAAATTGACTAAGGCTAATAACTAGAATAACACGATAGTCATGAAGAGATTTCCCAGCTACAGGCAATCCCGTTATCTGGGCGCCCCACTTGGGATCTGTAGCCTGCCGTCGAGTAGGGCACATTTCCAGCACACTGTCATGTGTTGCACCCTCTAAGTCACCTAAGGGTACATGCGTTTCCTGGACGATGTACCCACTTGAATTCAATCTCTAATTGCGTCCGGATAGCCTGGATGGTCTGCAGGACTTGTGGCTGTGGAATAATCTCGCTGCATCTTGTTAGTAACTAGGCCTGTGGTAACCATAGTTAGCTAAAGTATCAAGCCGTACTTATTGCTTGGCCGTGAAATATTGGATGAAGTTTACTAGTCTATTCTTGTCTTGATTCTGTACAAGATTGTCACATGATCTGTTTTCTTATTTTATCTTGCCGATAAATGGTGGAAGAAACCAAGTTCGGTTCAGACGAAGGGTTAGAACCCCGGTCCTTGTTTGGTTTACGGGTTGTAACCTGGTTATCTAAATAGTCCCATGGTTATCTCATCGTATATCACCTGTCCTGTTTTTCTTTAATTACTGTCTTTTATATAATTTTTACTCTTGTGCTAATTGCTGGTTTTAGTTCCTAAGTGAAGCCTCCTTTGTGGCACTTGCTCTTTCTGGGGTCTGACCCAGCTGGTTTTGTATGGCCAGATACCGGAGCAGCACCAGAGGATCTACCGACTTTCCAGCCCGATGGTGAACACCAGGCGTAACCAGGGCAACGAGTGGGTTTATTTTTGCTCTCCCACTCTATTGTTAAATTATTCTTTTGAGGCGTTTAGCCGCCGAGCAAGTGTTAACTCGTGTATATTTTTACTTACTGTCTGCCTACGGGCTGTAACATGGTTGGCAACCTAGGGTTGATCATGTATGACTAAACTCTTGCTAGTCCTCACATTTTGTAACGACTAGCTTCAAGATCAGCTGAATATGTAATGTTTGGGACGCCTTACTATTGTATATTTGGTGATCTTACATCTTGTAACATTTACTTACTTGCTTGTGATTGAGACACTAGGCTTATTATTGACCCTAAGAGACTGCTGGCTTGTAGATAAACCCTCATATATCTAGACAGCCGTGACCGTATAGTGGAGTGGATCCCATTTTATTATACGTAGCTGGCTATGTCTGCCTCCGCTCTCCAGTGTTCTGGTTTTGGGGCGTGACATGGTTTAAGTGGTGGCCCATACAGGTCTTGTAAATCAAGATATGTGAGGGTTTACCGAATAGATGTCTCAATCAGTACTCGTCCTTGATCTCTGCTCGTATCCTCTTGATTCCTGAAATTCTTGTCCTGATCACATGCTTGTAATCGTTGATTTGTCCTGGTCCTTCCTTATTGTTTCCATGTCGTCTTCTTCAGCGGCATTGAACCTGGACCTGCCGATCAGCAAGGCGGATCACCTTCCGTGGACCAGCAGCAACCAGAAGATCAGGCCCAACACTCAGGAGCAGCCTCCCGAGTCATACCTACTGGAGGAGAGCCGCCAGTTCAGCCAGTCCAGCCTGTAGAGCCTGATGATGGCACTTTGGTGGGTCTCATCACATCATTGTTAGCTTCCCAAGATCGCCGAGGAGATGCCTTGCAACAGGCAGTGGCAGATGCTCTGAACAGAGGTGGAGATCATGGAAATCGTGCAGCAAACAGTTTCAAGCGTCTGAACCCTCCCTTCTTCGACGGCAGCGAAGATGCTATTGCTGCTGATGCATGGCTCCAGGATACTGAAGTCATTCTAGAGGCAGCCAGAACCCCGGAGGACGAGAAGGTGGCCGTGGTGCGTCTACAGTTATTGGATCTTGCCCGCAGCTGGTGGACAGTACAGGCCGTGGGATTAGTGGCCCCTATTCCATGGATACTATTCAGAGAGAGATACCAAACTAAGTACTTCAATGCGGTGGCTCGGTATGATCTTCAGACCAAGTTCACCAACCTGAAGCAAGGAGGCAGGACGGTCGATGGATATGCGGCCGAGTTCTCCAGGCTTAGTCGGTTTGCTCCCACCTTGGTAGCAACCGAGTATGATAGAGCCCAGCGGTTCCAGCAGGGGCTCCACCTCGAGATTTTGTTGGCAGTGGAACAGTTTGAGCATCAGACTTTTGATGCAGTATTGAGGGCAACTAGGAGGCACGAGTATACCTCCCACAGGATCGTGGATAGGACCGGAGGTCGGAAGCGATCTCACGGCCAGATGACCCAGTCGACAGCACCAGCCCCGACAGTTAGGGCTTTGACAATTGGAACCCCGAGGCAGGCGGCCTCAGTGACGTCGATCACGTCCCCTCAGCAACAGAAGCAGAAGAAGTCTTCCGCAATGGACTGCACTCATTGTGGGAAGCCAGGACACGTTGTTTCGGAGTGTCGTAGAGCGCAGGGATTGTGTTTGGCTTGTGGAGCACCGGACCACAAGATAGGGTCCTGTCCGAATAGAGCAGGTTCCTCCTCATCGGCCCAAACTAGTCCCTCGGTAAGGGGACCAGCCCCAGTCCAGCAGCAGCAGCAGTATCCATTGTCGAGGCCATTGTCGCCTCAGGCCCAAGTGTTTCAGCAGCAGTACCAGCCTCCGAGGCCATTGTCGCCTCAGGCCCTAGCCTTCCAGCTACAAAGACCCCAGCAGTATGCCCAGGTCCAAGCTCAGATCCAGAACCGACAGAGAGGTTCCTAGCAGGATGTCTTTCCTCTTTCTCGTACCTTCAATTTCCTTGCTTACATACATGATTGCATGATTGATTGCTTAGTATAGCTTGTCCTTGTCACTCTAGCCTCTTGATTGAATTTCGAGGACGGAATTCTTTTAAGGTGGGTAGAGTTGTAATGCCCGTGGTTCGTATTGCGTATTGGGAGTACGTGTACGTATTTCGGGCTCGTATTTTTGGTTTGTCATAATTAGTTAGCCTTGGGATTTATTTTGCATGTTGCATTAGCATGGTTCATCATGGCATTGCATTGGCTGGGTTTGGTTCGGTTTAGTGGGTTTGGCTTGGTTTGGTTTTATATGGAGATAAACCCCACCTACCACCACTCCCACCTACTACCACTCCTACCATAAATATCTATCCCACTCTCTCTCTTCCATTATTACTCATTACTTATTTCTTCTTCTCCATCTTTACTCTTCACCTACCAGAGAAAGAGAGGGAGAGCTTAGGCAAGTGCACCTTGCTTCATGGAGGAAGTCCATTTTTATTATTTTATTGTCTTCCTCATGTGTTTCTAACCCACTTTAGTATTTAGCATTTTTCATTTCCATGGTTAAATTTTTTGGAGATCTAGCTTTGTAGTATTTTCGATTTCCAGGATTTTGATCTATCAAACTTGCTTATTTTGCTAAGTTGATGATCCCATGTTGCAGAGAATATTGTTTGGTCCAAATTTGACCTATGAGATTTTGCTGAGCCGCATGGACATTTTTGCACTCAGCCGTATGGCCTATAAATGCAATAGCTAGCATTTATTTTTGCATGCATTATTTAGTGCAATGCTAACAGTCAGCCGCATAGGCATCATTATTTAATGTATTAAGAATGGAATGCATCAGCACCCATATGACCCGCATATGTAGGCAATATTTTGCATACAATACTCCAACGTGCACCTAATGCATACAATATTTTACCGTCTATTCTAAATGTTTGTTTAATGCATTGTTGCAATGCACTTTTCCTAAATGCACCGGAGAGCCGCATAGCTCTTTAAATGCTTTAATACTTTAATATTTAATGTCTTAAGGATTTAATGCTTTTGGATCAGCCGCATGGCCAAGCTTATATTAAGTTGCATGCATATAAATTATTGGCCTTCATTGGCCTTTAGGGAGACCTGGCCGCATGGGTTTCTCCTTTAGCAAGCAAAGCTTGCTTATACAAACCTAGGCCGCATAGGTCTCTCTCAGCAAGCAAAGCTTGCTTATATAAATGCATGGCCAAACCTCACTTTAGCCATTATTAATTACTATCCCATGCATCAGCCATTATTAAATGGTAAGCATTGGCATTGTCTTAGCCTTTAAAGCATTGCATTTAATGCATTTTGAAATTAATGGATCATCCCTAACCTTTAATGCTTTAGCACTAATGTGTGCTGGCCATTTGCTTCATACTTGGCCGTATGAAGTGTTTAAGTTAGCCGCATGGCTCATATTGGAATGGCATTATTTTAATGTATTATTTAATGGCAATATATTAAAAAGTATCATGATTATTATATATGTAGCCGCATGGCTACTAATTTTGTAGCCGCATGGACTAAAGCAATTTCATGCTTTATTATAATAAGCATTAATTGCTATTTGGTATTTGCATGGCTTAAGCACTCGCATGCATTATTAATTAGTGAGCCGCATGGAAAATTTATTGGTTGGCTACGTTGGCCGCATGAAAAATCATAAGTCAGCCGCATGGATATTTACAGCATTAATAATTACTTGATGCAGAGCCGTATGGCCTTTGGCCATTAAATATTATTATTTGCATGTTGCATTTTTGCATGGAATCTAAGGTGAGCCGCATAGGCTCCCTTCCCCCACTATCTAATATTTTGGCCACGTGAGCCACTCTTTTAGTGGCAGTCATCATTTCATTGTTTGGCCACGTGCCCTTCCTTTGTTTAAGTGGAAGCTCACATTTATTGTCTTCCCACTCTTTGTGACCGCATGGTTGTTCTCCCACTTTTGGGCCGCATGGGGTCCACTTTGATTGTTTAATATTTTATTTGTCTGAATTGTGGTCAAAATTTCTCCCCACTCTCAACATAAAAGTTGTAGAGTTTCTCCTTGGCTTCAAGAATATATATATATATATATATATATATATATATATATATATATATATTATATTATTATTTTAATTGTACAAGTTTCTCCCCTTTTTGACAAATGGCATGTCCTGACAGTGACCCGTGTTGGTGCACTCTTGACAATTAACTTGACATGATAACTTGACATGATAAACATGACTTGATAGTGGCCCGACGTGGCGCACTCCTGACAGTGGACCTGACATGATATATATACATTACTCGAATTGCTGTTACGACGGCTAACACGACTTGACAAGAATAAATGGTCTGGACACCGTGGGCGATTGTGCTTGTACAAATGAACCCATCTTGTCTTGCATCATGTCTAGGACAGGGACCCCTGAGTACCACGGTCAGGGGTACCTATGGTAAATTAACTAAGGCTAATAACTAGAATAACACGGTAGTCATGAAGAGATTTCTCAGCTACAGGTAATCCCGTTATCTGGGTGCCCTACTTGGGATCTGTAGCCTGCCGTCGAGTAGGGCACATTTCCAGCACACTGTCATGTGTTGCACCCTCTAAGTCACCTAAGGGTACATGCGTTTCCTGGACGATGTACCCACTTGAATTCAATTCCTAATTGCGTCCGGATAGCCTGGATGGTCTGCAGGACTTGTGGCTGTGGAATAATCTCGCTGCATCTTGTTAGTAACTAGACCTGTGGTAACCCTAGTTAGCTAAAGTATCAAGCCATACTTATTGCTTGGCCGTGAAATGTTGGATGAAGTTTACTAGTCTATTCTTGTCTTGATTCTGTACAAGATTGTCACATGATCTATTTTCTTATTTTATCTTGCCGATAAATGGTGGGAGAAACCAAGTTCGGTTCAGACGAAGGGTTACAACCCCGGTCCTTGTTTGGTTTACGGGTTGTAACCTGGTTATCTGAATAGTCCCATGGTTATCTCATCGTATATCACCTGTCCTATTTTTCTTTAATTACTGTCTTTTATATATTTTTTACTCTTGTGCTAATTGCTGGTTTTAGTTCCTAAGTGAAGCCTCCTTTGTGGCACTTGCTCTTTCTGGGGTCTGACCCAGCTGGTTTTGTATGACCAGATACCGGAGCAGCACCAAAGGATCTACCGACTTTCCAGTCCGATGGTGAACACCAGACGTAACCAGGGCAACGAGTGGGTTTATTTTTGCTCTCCCACTCTATTGTAAAATTATTCTTTTGAGACGTTTAGCCGCCGAGTAAGTGTTAACTCGTGTATATTTTTACTTACTGTCTGCCTACGGGCTGTAACATGGTTGGCAACCTAGGGTTGATCATGTATGACTAAACACTTGCTAGTCCTCACATTTTGTAACGACTAGCTTCATGATCAGCTGAATATGTAATGTTTGGGACGCCTTACTATTGTATATTTGGTGATCTTACATCTTGTAACATTTACTTACTTGCTTGTGATTGAGACACTAGGCTTGTTATTGACCCTAAGAGACTGATGGCTTGTAGATAAACCCTCATATATCTAGACAGCCGTGACCGTACAGTGGAGTGGATCCCATTTCATTATACGTAGCTGGCTATGTCTGCCCCCGCTCTCCAGTGTTCTGGTTCTGGGGCGTGACACCCATCATGAGATGTTACTCCTCGCTTTCCTTGGTATATCTTGTGCAAGTCTTTCTTGTTCCTTGTGCATTGTATAGACACGATTCCTGCTAAGGCTAGCTACCCTCTCGGAGAATCGCGTGTCATGATGTGTCATGGTTGGATCCACTATACTGGTCGGGGACGGGAAGTATTAGTGTAGATGTGTGGTCAATACCCGCCTCGTATATCTTGTGAACCTTGTGAATGCCAATACTACACCACACGTATGATTGGCTAGATCATGACCTTATGCAGACCCAAGCCGGCCACATGTTGTAGCTAGTACTCACACACTTACCTTGCCATGATACTCACATGTACATTTCATGATTTCTTGTATATTCTCTCTATTTACTGCTACATTTTCAATATCGTCTAACTAGAACTGTTAGTTGAGATTTGTGCTCGTTCCATCCTGACTGGATATGTTGACAAAATTTTAGGAGTTGTTATGCCATTATTGGACTTTATGATGTTGCTAGCTGAGGTGGATCTCACTATTCTTCACCATGAGTTGTCTCTCAGGAGTTCTAGGTCTGGTAGTTATTTAGTTTGTTATTGATTCCTTCTTTTTTTATTCTTGTCTCATATGATCCTTGTAGATTCTAGTTGTTCCAGTGATATTGTTATTATTTCTTGTCTTATCTTTCTTAGTTTTCGTGATGTGACATGAGTACATTTTTAGTTATGGATCTTTAGACGTTGTAGTTAGTATAGGGTACTTGACAGCGCTCAAGCGCCGATACTGCGGCGTAGGCTGGGCATGGCCCACGTATTCGTATCCGTATATCCGGGTGCGGGTCGTGACAACGAAGAGTCGTAGGATTACATGTATTTCAACCCTTGATTTATTTAAGGGACCTAAACATAAAAAGTCAATAGCCTAAATATAAAAATCCGTCCACATGTCATTACCATATATATTAGAGCTTCATATTTGAATTTGAGTAATACTATTCGTATCTCCAAATTGTCCCTCCAATACATCTCTCTTTATGTGACAGCTGACGTGACATGTTAAATAATATTATGTGTCATCTGACATGGCCGATGACATGACAAATTTTAACCCAAAAAGTTAATTACCCAATTTTGTCCATATTAATTTAATATTAATGTTAATTTAATGATAAAATTAATATTAGTTAATGTTAATGTTAATATTATTATTAATATTAACGTTAAAATATTAATTTTAATTTTAATTTTAATGTTAATGTTAATGTTAATGTTAATATTAATTTTAATGTTAATTTTAATGTTAATGTTAATTTGAATTTGAATTTTAAAATTTGCTATGTCAGGAGGAACGATTTGGAGGTACAATTTGAAGGAACAAATAGCATTACTCTTTGAATTTCTATAGTCGAACTCTTAATGATGGTAGTAGACATACAATGATGATTGTAGTATGATTACAATTATAAACTTAATTATATTTTTAAAGTAATTAAATAATTTAAGTTAAGATGGGAGCATTTTAAGGATCTTAAAAGTGTTTTATGGTGAAGCAATTTAAGTTTTCTAATAGAAAAGATAAGACAATATAAATTTTGTCCGAATATGGATATTTGACCATAATATGAATTAAGTTAATGCTCAAAAATGTTATTAGTTCATGTTGTTATCTCCAAATTGTCAAATATATATAGTCCTATAATGATGTGCGAGATTGCTCAATTTTCATCCTTCGGCGCTGGGAAAGTTTTGTTCTGCAGAGGCCTAACAAAAAAAAAATCGTCATAACTGTGTTAGCTCAATTAATGGACACACACACACACACACACACACACACACACACACACACACACACACACACACACACACACACACATATATATATATATATATATATATATATATATATATATAAAATATATATATATATATATATATATATATAGAGGAAGGATATTGCACCAAGGCTTATTGTACCATTTAATCTCAACCGTACAATGTTAGAACCGGGGCACAATTTTTCAATGGAAAACAGAATGAAACAGTTGTAAGAACAACGTTCCAATGCAACACTTCAAGGAAGGTGCGTAACAGAGATCCTTGAAGGATTATGGAATACGAAAATCTAAGAAGATTTTGTAAACGTAGCAAACGATAGCAGTGCTTCTAAGAAGAAGATGCTGGCCGAATTGCTAAAGGCAGCAGTGAAGGTGACAGACGAAAGATGGAAGGTGGTGGCCTGCTGGGGTGTCAAAAATACCAGTGCTCAAAGCTGGATCCGCCCACACGGTCAGCTTCCAAGAACCAGCAAGTTCGAATAAACTCTGGAACGCTATAAAAATTGCCCTAAGACGGACTGCTCGAAACGATGACGGACTTCGGTTGCACGAGGAAGGAAACGGTACGCAGCAGCTCTCTCTTCTCTCTTCATGAATTTCTGAAGTCTTAGCTATCTCTTGAGAGAGAAAAGATGCTCTGAATATATAGCTACTGATGTAACAGTCCAGATCCGAAATGTGTGCCACGACATAATGTCAGATCCACAAATTCAGGAACAGTTACGAATCAGTCAGAACGTGGAAAGCCATGAACTGTATGAGTTGCGCCAATTTTACGAGCTGCGTGCGTGCCTTCAGCGCATGCTGCACGTACTGCGCACACTGCGCGTACTGCGTACGGGGCGCAAGCTGGCGCAACCCACGCAACCCAGCACACCTGCGCAACTCGCGCAACCTGGCGCACCTGCGCAACTCGCACAATCGGGCGCAACCTGGCGCACCTGCGCAACTCGTGCAACCTGGCGCACCTGCGCATGCGCGCACCCGCGCAACCTGGCGCAACCTGGGTGCGCAACGTGGCCGCGCAAGTGGCTCGCGCAACGAGCACAACTTAAGCGCACTACGCGCCTAGCGACGAGCTGACGAGCTAAGTGCAAAGTACAAAGTGCGCCAACAAAATGCCACATTACGTCTCATGAGCCCATGAGCCCGAGTCCGTGTCCGAGTCCGAGTCCGAGTTCGAGTCCTAGTCCGAGTCCAAGTCGCTAAGCCCCTACGGGGCTTAGCCCCAATGGAAATTAATTTCCCAAGAGCAAAAAGCATGAATGCTTTCCTTGGAGCCTTATCCTTAACTCCTAGTAAAATCACCCACATAATTCCCTCCTTAGGGTCTGTCATGACCCGCACCCTAGGTAGGGGCACAAGTGCGTGACAGTGCCCAGCCTACACCGTAAAAACGGCGTAGAACACTGTAGGTCTACTATCCAACAAACAGTATATAATAACCTGTCATCTCCGCACGGAGGTACTACCTGGAGTGGAGCGTTTGAGGGCTCCGATGTCCGGGGTGCTTCTGTGTCTGAGGGTGTCCGCTGGAGGGGCACACTCGACTCTCCATTGGCTCCTGGGTCGGGACCATTTGAAGGTGTCCTGATCAAGGCCGACCGCATCTCAAACACTGCTTGAGTCAGTGCTTACATTGAGGCAGAGAGGGTTTTGAGTCCTCCCTCTAGCGAGTCTATGCGCTGGACAATGTCCTGTGGCGGCGCATCAGTCTCAAGATCACCCCCGGTCATGTATACTGTCATGACATGGCCGGAAGTGGATGGATTAGTTGAGGCTTCGCTCTCAGCCTTGCTCTCATGTGGGGGAGTCACTTCTCCTGGTGTTTGGCCACCCCCAGCCACATTCTGGAGTTCGTCTTCGACAGGCGCATCTGCAAGGGCCTGACTGCCCTCAGCTCTGTCTTGAAGGGCCTCTTCGTTTTCAGCACTACCCCCGGCGGTGTCCTGGAGGACATCGTCCTTTTGAGGGGCTTCAGGGAGGCCATCTTCGCCTTGATGAAGATCCGCCGCAGCTGTGCTTTGGACATCTTCGTCTTCGGAAGGAGGCTCGACAAGGGTCTGGCTACCCCCAGCTTCCTCCAAGGACTTCTTCCTCGACCGAGTGCCTTCGAACACTCCAGAGGTCGTGACAGCTGTCTTGGTTTTCCTCGGCTGGCTTTTGGATGAAGACGAGGAATTGGCAGTCGTCTTCCGGACAGATGAGGAATTGGAGATCATGTTGCATGACGTAATCTTTAGTTCCTCTTCTGCTGACACCTTCGTCCCAAGGCGATGTCGGAGGGGTGTCGATGATTGTAGCCGTTGGAAGACCGACTGCTTTGGCGGTACTGCCGTCTTACAACAGTAGTTGATGGTGACCACTGCACAAGTGTGCCCCGTGAGAGGCGCATCGTGCTTGTTGGTCAACTCTCCTGACCGGCGCTTGTGAGTGATCACGTTACGCAAGTCATTGGAGGAGAGTGCTACCCTCACACCCCTCTCAGGCGCATGGCAGGGCCAAGCGCCGGGGTGGTCGGGTGAGTGCTGCGCCCCCTGATCTAATACCAAGCAGGCATCACGATCAGTAGTGGGGGAACCACAGCATTTGAAGTGACTTGAACGGACCTCGAACGCACAACCAGAGGAGGCGCGGGAGTTCAAGACCACAGAGTTTGCCTCTCTCGGCTTGGTTGTGCACGCAGTAAATGCGCCCAAGCGAGATGAGGACTTTGAAGGTCGACTCGTTGTCGGTGCAGAAGCACTTGAGTCAACCTTGTACAGCTTGCCATCGGCAGCGCGCGTGATTGTAAGCGCGTGCCTCTGGCCGGCTGCTGGCATAGCACGTTTGTGGCGCATGGCCCGTGCCGCCTTGGATTTCTTCGTACCAGCCCGCTGGGGCGCATAGTACTCAGCATCCAAATTCTCCTCGCCATTACAGCGAGTGAGTCTGTCAAAGACAGAGGCTCTTTGTGGCGCATCAGAAGTGATGTGCGGGGCATTGGCTGTGCCCCTGCTCCGTCGACGTATCTTCCTCGCCTGAGAGGAAGATGGCTGGGGAACGTGGTCAGCCGCACGCTTCCCCGAGAGATGCGCTGCATCAACGGGCGCACCTTGACTGCTGAGGACGTCAGCAGGAAGGGAAGGCTGGACGGGCGCATCCCCTTCGACGGTGGTGCCCGAGGCGTCGACTTTGCGCACCCAGACTGCGCGGGTCTTCTTCGGCTTCGACAGCCGCTTCGAAGGACTCGCACTTCCTTCAGAAATGAACTCCTCGTATGCCTGTTGATTGAGGCGCACTACCAGCGTCTTATGGGAGGAGCCCACCTTCACGTCGTCGGCCTGTGACACGACTTTCTCGGTAGAGGAGAAAGAGGTCCCCAGCAGAGTCGCCAGCTTGTTTGCCATTAAAATTGTTTTGATTGAAATCTTAATACAAACAGAACAGTGATACATTATAGGACTTAGATGTAGTCCTAGGAGTACACTTTTGTTTAACCTGGGTCCTTAGTGCCAATGGAGCGAGTGGTAATGCGTTGACTCCGTTGACCGGCTGACGGCGGTTATCGGTTCTCTGAAGGTGTTGATTGCTCTGGGTGCTGGAGCTTGCTGAGAGGAGGAAGACGTTGAGTGTCTAGAACTGCCTCTCCGGTGATTCTCTGTTGTGGATTCTCTGTGAGTCTTATGTTCTGAGTCTCTGTGTGTGTGTGAAGGGGATGATCCTTCTATTTATAGTTTTGCAGGCTGGCTGCTCATACGCGCATGTAGGATGCGCCGGTGTGGGGACGCCACGTGGAGGTTGCTTATGGAGGCGCATGGATGCTGCGCCCTGATCGAGGGGGAGAACTCTTCATACTGCTGTTGTGAGCCGGCACGTAGCAGAGGGAAGATCTTTCCGTTGCTGAAATCTCGGATGAGTTGAGTCAAAGGACACGTGTCGTCGTCTCATGGTTCGAAGATCTCGGATTTGGTGGAGAGGAGTGATCTGGTGAGCTGCGCCTTGGATTGGGCGCAGGAGGAGGCTGCGGCTCATAACCTTTAGGAGTTATAAACCATTTAGAGCGCATGGCTTTTGAGGCGCATGCAGGTGACCTTCCTTCTGTCTTTCGGGATCAGAGATCAGTCTGGGGCGCATGGCTTTTGAGGCGCATGCAAAACTTCAACCGGAGACTCTTCTTCTGTCTTTAGGGATCAGTGAAGGGTCTGAGGCGCATGGGTTTTGAGGCGCATGCTGGTTTGGACGCATGGCCGTAGAGGCGCATGCGGGTGTGGACGTATGGCCGTAGAGGCGCATGCGGGTGTGGATGCATGGCCGTAGAGGCGCATGCGGGTGGCCACGTGGCAGTAGCCGTCGGAATAGAGTCATGATGATGCTGACGTTGCCGACGCTTCGTTTTCTGAATAAAGCTGTCAACTGTTCAGACTTTGGGAGGCGTGCTGCCAACTCTGTCAGTTCAGCATTTAATGTTGGTGACGTTCGATGGACAGCTGAGTGGGCGCGTCGGTTGGCGTTCCACTCGGTATGGAGATGTGTGGGGGCGCACCCTCTATAATGCGCCGAGTACTGTAGGGCGCGTCTGTGTGATGCGCCTGATGCCGAAGGGCGCGTCCGTGTGATGCGCTGTCTGGCTGGCACATCGGACATGTCTTTTAATGATGCGGCTGTCTCGCTCTTCGAGTGCTATAAATAGCCGTTTGCTGAATTCGAGGCGTCCGGTTCATCCATTTAATGTAAATTCATTGCACGGAATTCGGAGGGCCATCCACTTGGCGCGTGGGTTTGATCTGCCCGGCCTATAAATAGTGGCATGGAGAGAAGGTTTGCTTCTCATTCCCTCACGTACTTCCAACATGAACTTGAACATGCGGGTGCATTCTGTTGATGAAGTGCTCCTGAGGGTGAAAATGAGACGCTGTGTTATCTTTGATGCACTTGAAGGTGACTGTTACATCCAAAAGACGGAGTCGAGGGCTTCTGAGGCAGGCGGAAGGTGCCTGTTGCATCCAAAGATAGGGATGCTCGAGCCTCGTCTCCGTTATTCCGGAAGAGCCGTAGATCGGAATGGCGGTGCAAGGCTCTCTCTTCCTGCAAAGTGGGGTTTCCCCACTTTGATCGTGTCGAAAGCTGCTCCTTTAGCCGCGGTTTCGATCACGGTCTTCCTTCGGCTTTGGAGGCTCTTTCGAAGCCTCCCCTGGCCACAGCATTTGCGGTGCTCTTCTCTTCCTTGGTTCCAGCCAGAGGGTTAAATGCTTTGTGTATCGAAGCATTTATCGGGCGAGCCTGGTTGGAAGAGCGGCACATAACTGGGCTCTGCTCGACCAGGTGAGCCTGGCTGGAAGAATTTGGCTGAAGGGATGCACATAACTGAGCTGCTGAAGAGATGATAGGATGCGCCTGGATGGAGGCGCATGGTATTTGCTGCACCTAACTGACAGCGCATGGTGACTGCTGCGCCTATCGGAAGGCGCATGGTGGCTGCTGCGCCTATCTGGAGGCGCATGGTGGCCACTGCGCCTATCTGGAGGCGCATGGTGGCCGCTGGCTGTAGATCTAGAATCTTTCTTTTGTAGAAATTCTCCTTTGTACAACCTTTTCTAGACATGTAATAGACTTTTATATATAAATAAAAAGTCCTTCTTCAAATGTCTATACTTATTTGACTTTACTGTGAAGTTCTTCGTCTGAGTTCTAGCGCATGTAGTGTCTGGCGCATGGGCTTTCTGGTTGTGAAATTCCATGCTTCTACAAGACCCCCTTCAAAGTTTTCAAAACTTTTGAATAAGTTTTGGAATACTTTGAATAAGAAGCATGGAGGTCAGGGCGCATGATTTCTGGGCGCATGCCTGTTCGGGCGCATGCTCTTCTCAGTTAATGATGATGGTGCCTCGGTAACCGAAAAGATTAATGATGATCTTTTGGTCTTATTTGCTGCTATCCTTGTACAGAACCCGAGGCGTCGGCTGAGATCACACGTCATCTGTTCACGCGTGCGACCATGTCCTATAAATAGGTAAGAGTTGGAGAGAGAAAGGGTTCTTCTTCTCTGTGCCTCTGCTTCTTTAGAGTTTCTTCTTCAAAACCCTAACTTCTCATTCTTCGAGAGAATGGCTCCCAAGACTCCTCGCGGCGCTGCCGGCAAGGGGAAGGAGAAAGCGAAGGAGTCTGTCGATGAGGATGTACCTATCACTCTTGCGCCTCTTGCCGACGTTCGTCCTGAGGTGACAGGTGGGTTTCGTCTCTGCTTTGGGCCCTGTGCCCTAACTGTCGACGCGTATAGACTTTGGTCTTTGATGATACGCCGAGGTTCTGTCCTGCCGACGTGCATAGGTTTATACCTTTATCATGCACCGAGGTTTTAATGGCTGACGCGCATGGGTTTTATTCCCTGAAGATGCGCCGAAGCCTTTGCTGACGCGCATGGGCTCACGCTCTGATAATGTGCCGACGCTCCAATGCCAACGCGCACGGGCTTACGCCCTGATGATGCGCCGAGACATGCTGACGCGCATGGGCCTATGCCCTGATGATGCGCCGAAGTAGATGCGCATGGGTTCATACCCTGCTGATGCGCCGAAGCAGATGCGTATGGGCTCATACCCTGGCAATGCGCCAGTCTGCTTGACATATTTTGTCTTTTTGCCTGACTTCCACTTTTGTTGTGCCAGTGTCGATGACGATCCCTTTGTTGAATGAGGTCCTTCTGGACGCTTCTCTTTGCCAGATGGGAGTTGATTTTGATGAGGCGGTGATCAACCCTGCAAAGGATGCTATCCTTCAGGACCAACCTCGTGAGAGGATGCTACAAATCCAGGTCCAGTTGCCGCTTTTCCTCCAGAGTATGATGGAGAGCGGTAAACTGAAGTCTGCTGATTCTGAAGGTGTGACCTTCTTAAAGCCTGCCTTTCTGTTTGGCGACCGATTAGTCTCTTCCGAGGCGAAGATATTGAAGATCAGAGAAGACTGGTTCTTTGCTGCTAAGGGCATGATGTTTTACATGCGGCAGGTTGACCGCCAGTTGCCATTGACAGCCTTTTATCGTCTAGCTTCGAAGAGAAGGATGGGTTGGGATCTTACTCCTTCTCAAAGAGGTGCCTTGGGGGGCTCCCTTTCAATTGACACCACCTCGAACCAGCGAGACACCTTGACCGCTTCACGGACTGGTTCTTCGTTCAGTTACCGAGCTTTGCGTCCCGGGAGCATCTATAGTGAAGTCCCAAATGACACATTTCCCTTCAGTGCCCCGACTTTTGCAAATCGGATGCAGACGTCGAAGGTCACGTATCCGACAGCTGGTTTTAGAGTCGAAGGTTGGTGTCACTACATCCCAAAGTGGGACGAGTTGACCTCCTGGGTGCTTTCCAGGTTCAAAGTTGAGCTTAAAGAGATAGGGCTGACTGCCGCCATTCGGGCCACGCAGGCAGGCGTGGACCTCAATAAGCCGATGTTCTTTGCGCTGTTGGAGCTTTTCAACGCCCAGACTGGCAGCTTCTTTACTCCAGTGGGGGAGTTGGGATTAGCCCTTCATGAGATGTACGAAATGTCCAAGCTTCCTTGGGGCTCGGAACCGTACGAGGAATATTTCCCCTCGAATGAAGAGATCCAGGTCTTGGAAGATAAGGACCCAGAGATGATAGCCGTTTTCAAGGAGGTGACGAGCCATCATTATCTGATGCACCGGAGGGACAAGGGTAAGACCCAACCTCACGTGACTGCTTGGAGGGACTATGTTTTCAGACAGGATTTGGCGGATCCTTCGAGGATCCGGTTTGCGACTCCGCAGGGCTTGACACCCGCGAAAGTGAGTTCTGAAATAACCCAGCTGGACGAGAGGACCCCACATTCAAATGAGAGCGGCAAGAACACGTACAGCTGTTTCTGGCACTGCGGGCACCGGATGTCATCTAAGGCAGTGTTGACGGCCTACTTGATGATATGGCTCCGGGATTGCATATTTGCAGGGGAATCCGGTGCTGTTGAGAGGGTACATCGGAATCTTATTTTGCCTGCAGTGAAGTTGGCCTTTGGACGACCTCTGGCTCTCCTCCCCGCGATGGTGTGCAACCTGCTGCGCGGTTTGAGGTCTTTTGCTGATGATGTGATCCACGAGAAAGGTAATAATGACAACTTTCCCCGGGCCGAGCTGCCTTTCCATTATCTTATGGGGTGGCTAATCTTACATCATCCGAATGTGATGAGTCCTGGTCCTGAGGAGGACCATGTTGAAGGAGATGCCTTCATTCGCCGCTTCTACAAGAGGAAGTGGTCTTACACTGGCGTCCCCGTTTGTAGGAGGGTTTTGTCCTTCCTTCAGGGGTGGGAAATCGTGAAGGTTGGCCCGATCTTCAAGAATTTCGAGGCCGACCAGGATTTGGTTGATTCTGGCGAGGATGCGGTTACTTTGCCGAAATGGAGTTTTTGTTGGTTGCAGAGTATCCGGCCTTCGCATCTGGTCTACCGAAATCAGAATAGGTGTTATCTGGAACCGTACTTGCCAAGCCGATTTGCTCATCAATTTGGCTACACTCAGCTGATGCTGCAGAATCCCAGTAGCAGTCTAGGCTTCATCGGGAGTTTGCTGGATGGAGCCCGGGGCTGGCAGTATTATAACGCTGGATGCACTAGCGTTCAGTTTACCACACCAGTTCGCAATCTTCGGCCGCCGATCTTATATCCGGCCGCCAAGCTGTATTGTACTATGAATACTACGTCTCCTGGTTATGACAGGGAGACTAGTTTCATCATTGGAACCCAGTTGGAGGCAACAACGAATATGTTGGTGGCGGCTCGGTCATATCGTCCGCCAGAATTGGCGGGGTATCGGGCTGCTGCTATGGCACCAGTGAGAGACCCATCTGTCGGGAAAAGGCGGGCTGACCCAGAAGCTGGTTCTTCCGTACTGAAAAGGTCGAGAAGGACGTCGACTCCGAAGATTACGGAAACGCCACTTGTAACGCCAACGGGCTTAGCTCCTACTGAGGTAAGGAGTGCTTCATAATTCCAGTTTTTTATGTCATTGTGGCGACTTACGCTCTTCTTCTTATAGGGATTGAAGAAGAAGTCTCGTGCTTCGAAATCGGGCACCAGTAAGCCGAAGGAGGTGGCAGGCTCTTCTGAGGAGCGCATTCCACCAACGATGATGTCTCCCGTGGAGGAGGGTCCCGAAGATGTTCCTGCGGAGGTTTTAGTATCTCCTGACTTTGAAGTCGCAACAACTTCTGGGATAGTACCATCTGCCGTGGAGGCCTTGGACGCTGAGGGTCATACAGACTCGAGGCATCCTGATGATGAAGTGGATTGGAGTTCGTCGCCTTCTGGTGACGTCCCTCCAGCGTTGCAAGGGTCCGTTGTGGGGGCAGCAGAAGCGGTGAGGATAGAGGAGAGGGTTGATTCCCCTCCTGGTCATGATAAAAGGAGGTCGGCCGAATCATTGCCGAATCCTTCCTTGGCTTCAACCAAGGACATAGAGATGGCTACCGATCAGGCGGTAGCGACAGATTTTGTCCCTGTAGAGGGATTTGAGAAGAGTGAGACCCTTCTGCTGGTCTTGTCTCCTGGGGCTGGCCAGGAGATAAATGTTGATCTCTCCGTTTTGCCGGGGGAGGTAGCTGATGCTGATAGAATGTCGGGGGTAGAAGAGGTGGCCGTTGGCGTCGATGATTTCTCCGAGCTTGAGAAGGGTAAAGGTGTGGAACCCTCTGTTGCTCCTCCCACTTGGGGTACTATCACGACGCATGTGCCGGCTCCTTCTGTTCCTTCAACTCCTCGGGCTAGCAGTCTGGGCCCTGTTGATGAAGAGCCTATTGCTGCCGAGGTTCGAACCTCTCAGATCGAGGTTGGCGGATCTTCCTCCGGTCCGCAAACTGTAGTAGCTCCCTCAACTCCTGCTATGACGCCGCAGGTGTTGGCGGAAGCCGACGGGTATGTGAAGTTCCTCGTCGAGGGAGTATACAAAATGCTGGAGAAAGGCGTATCTGCAGTGATGGATGCCAAGGGGAGCTTTGCGGCGGCAAAAGCTTTGGCAATGCCTTGTATCGAGCTGATCCGCATTCACCAGGGCCATGACCATATGGCCGAAATTTTGGAGGTTTCGGTGATGGAGCTGGACGAGCGGCTCGCGGAACTGCAGCGCATCCAACGAAATAACCTCTCGGTCTTGATAGATGCAGAGATAGGGAAGTCGATGGCTGAGATCGAGGCTTCCCATCGAGCCGATGTGAGCAGTTGGGAGCGTGAAGTGGCTGGGACTGAGGCTGCGGCAGAGCAGTTGTCTCAATCCATGAAGAAGACGACGGAGAAGCGGGCTGCGGTGGATGCTAACATCGCAGAGGTTGATGCTCAGATGCGCCGTCTTGAAGACCAGCGGGCCCAACTTCAACTAGAAGCTGATCGTGTCCTGGCTGAACACGTGGCATTCAAGCAGGAGGAAGCGACTCTTACTCAGCGGACCCTTGCTTTGGCTCAGCAGCGACGACAGCTTGATGAGAAGTATGAGAGTAAAACTTCCGCTGAGGCTGTCGGGTTAATGCGTCAAGAAGCCGAGCTGCGAGTCCAGGCGACTGTGGAAACTCGCACTGCCGACCTGAGACGTCGAGTCAGAGAACTCTCATCCCACCCTGGGAAGGATCGGGGATTGTAGCTTCTCTTCTTTTTATGTGTTTTTTGCAACTCTTGCTGGGGAAATAGCGTATTTCTGTACTCCCCCCCTTTTTTTTTTGAAAAATAAAGAAATACACTATCTCTTTGTGATGTGTTCATTTTTGATCTCATGAACTTGATGATTTATGTGGACCTATTATCTTTTGCGTACCTTGGTTTTTAGGTACAGATAATAAGTATAAAGGAACCAACATGTTTGCTCAGAGGTAATGTGGACATGGCAATCATTAGGTTCAAATGATAGAATCTTCCTACTCAGAGGTGTTTATGGACGTGGTAGGAATGATCCTGGGGGATACGCTGAACAACTCAGAGGTAATGTGGACGTGGAAGTTCTGCGATCAATGTACGACAACACAGGAGTTGTTTGTACGGGATGTTTACTCAGAGGTAATGTGGACGTGGTAAACATGAAGGATAGCGTAAGCTCACGAAATGTAAGGTTCCGCTTTGTAGGATGTAGAGAGACAACTCAGAGGTAATGTGGACGTGGTTATCTTTCTACGGAAGGATGCCACGGAACAGCTGGGTTCCGGAAGCGATTGATTTTGTGAAAAGAGGTTGTTTGGGGAAATACATGTCTTGGAGGATGTCAAGAATAGTACTTCTTTAGGAACTTGCCGTTGATGGGCATCATGAACAAGTCCCCATTGGGTTTGGCGAGCCGGTAAGCACCGTTTGAGTATACCGTCTCGATGATGAAGGGTCCTTCCCATTTGGGCTCGAACTTCCCTGGTGTCTTGTGAGTTAACACCATTGGCCTTCTGACTGCTAAAACCAGGTCGCCAACTTGGAAAGTTCTTTGCTTGACCTTCTTGTTGAAAGCCTGTGATATACGGGCTTGGTAAAGTTCGATGCGTTGTTGAGCTAGGAGACGCTTTTCGTCAAGTGCCTCCAGTTCCCGCAGACGACGACGTTGATTGTCTTCTTCTGTGAGATCGTTTGTGATTGCCACGCGGAGCGAAGGTATCTGTATCTCGAGAGACAGTACTGCTTCGCTCCCGTAGACCAGGGAGAATGGAGTGTTGCCTATTGGGGTCCGTACCGTTGTGCGGTAGGCCCAAAGGCATTCGCCAAGCTTTTTGTCCCAGTCGCGTTTGTTGGATGACACGACCTTTTTGAGCAGCCTGACGATAGTTTTGTTGAACGCCTCGGCCAATCCGTTTGCTGCCGGATTGTAGGCGGTTGAGGCCACGTTTTGAATGCGATTCTTGTCACAGAACCTGCTGAAAATGTGGCTGATAAACTGAGGACCATTGTCATGGATGATCCGCCGGGGTACCCCGAAACGGTAAATGACATGGTGTTTGATAATTTGACCACCCTGGAGCTTTTTACTTCCGCTAGTGGGACTGCTTCCGCCCATTTGGAGAAGTAATCGGTGATGGCCAGGATGAAGCGGTGTCCTCTCGATGAAGGAGGGGTGATTGGCCCTACAATGTCCATGCCCCAGGCTTCGAATGGCCAGGAGGCGACTGTAGGATGTAGAGGTTCAGATGGTGTATGTATGAAGTCTGCATGAAGTTGGCATGCATGGCACTTCTTAGCATATTCCACTGCGTCGACAACCATGGTTGGCCAGTAGTAGCCCATACGTCGCAGTCGATCTTGCAACTTAGGCCCTGGTTGGTGAGCTCCGCAAGTTCCGTCATGAGCTTTTCGAAGAGCTTCGGCTGCTTCTTCGTTAGACAGGCATCGAAGGAGAAGCCCGTCGAAGGAGCGTCGGTACAGCGTTTTAGTGGCTGTATCGTAGTAGAATCGAAGAGAGCGTCTCCTGACTGAGACGGCTTCCTTCGGGTCTTCCGGAAGGATTCCGTAGACGACGAAGTCGATGAACGGGAATCTCCAGTCTCGGACATTAACATCGGTGTTTGTTGGCACGGCGTGAGCCATTTGCAAACATAGGTTGTTTCTGGGACAAATCAAGTCTCGGCCAGTTACCGTGACATAGTGTTGAGTCCCAAGGGGCGCGGCCAATGAGGCTGCAAGGCCAGCCAGAGCGTCAGCCTCCAAGTTTTGTAGACGGGGTACATGTTCGATGAAGAACCCAGTGAAGGTTGAAATGATGTTCAATGCAACTTCATGGTAAGGGATCAAATCTTCATGGCGAACCTCGTATTGCCCCCGAATCTGGTTTACGACGAGTTTCGAGTCGCCGTAAGCTTCCAGATGATCCACCCCCAGCTGTTGTGCTAGCTGGAGTCCCATGACGAGTGCGTTGTACTCAGCAACATTGTTGGAGCACGGCTTCGAAAGAGAGTACGCGCGCTGGATGACCAGCTGATCGGGGGAGACCAAGACTACCCCCACTCCTGCGATGATTTGGCCGTTGGGGCCCGTTCTTGAAGCGCCATCGAAGAACATCCGCCAAACGGGGCTTCCTTCAGTGACGTTTGATTCTTGGACTTCATCCGGGATGTCTTCATAGAGTTTTGAAGATTCTGGGATGGGGTGTGCAGCTAAAAAGTCAGCCAGAGCCTGACCCTTGACCGCCTTCTGCGGGACAAACACCATGTTGTATGGCGTTAGTAGGATCGCCCATGTAGCCAGCCGGGAGTTTAATGACCCTGGCTTCGTCATGAGAACTCTGAGCGGATTGACTCGGAAGATGACGTGAATTGTCTGGCCCGAGACGTAATGACGAGTCTTCTGAATAGCAAACACCAAAGCCAAGCACTCCTTTTCAACGGGGTTGTACCGGTGTTCGGCCCCGATGAGTGTTCGACTGAGGTAGTAGATTGCTTGCTCGTAGCCTGCATCGCTGTTTTGAGCCAGTAAAGTGCCGAGGGAATGATCCATGGCACGGACGTAGAGGAGGAATGGTTTGTCGGCGACAGGTGCCACTAGGACTGGCGGGCTTGTCAAGTAAGCCTTGATATCGTCGAAAGCCTTTTGGCACTCCTCTGTCCAGACGTAAGAGACTCCCTTCTTCATGAGCTGAGTAAAGGGTTGACATTTACCGGAGAGGTTTGCTATAAACCTCCGGATGTATGCCAAACGTCCCTGTAAGCCCCGAAGTTCTCGAAGGTTCTTCGGAGGGTCCATGTTGAGGATGGCTTTAGTCTTCTCGGGATCGACATGAATGCCTTTTGCCGTGATGACAAAGCCCAAGAATTTGCCGCTAGAAACCCCCAGGAAGGATTTAGCGGGGTTCATTTTGAGTTGATGTGCCCGTATGAGATCGAAGACCGTCTTTAGGTCCTGTAGGTGATCTCTTTTAAGGCGGCTCTTGACTGCGATGTCGTCAACATAGCACTCAACTGTCTTGCGAAGATGTTGACGGAAGATGGTGCTCATAGCTCGCTGGTACGTTGCACCGGCATTCTTCCAGCCGAAGGGCATTACTGTGTAGCAGAAAACATCTTTCGGAGTCCTGAATGACGTGTGTTTTGCGTCATCGGGGAACATCTTGATTTGATTGTAGCCTGAATACCCGTCCATGAAGGACATGCGTTCAAAGCCACATGTGTTGTCGATCATTACATCGGTGATTGGGAGCGGGAATTCATCCTTTGGGCAAGCAGAGTTGAGATCCCTGAAGTCGATACAGACTCGTATCTTCCCGTTCTTCTTGGTGACAGGGACGACGTTGGCTACCCAGTCCGGGTGTTGTTCCTCACGGATGAAGCCACTGGTCAAGAGTTTGTCCACCTCCTGATCGATGGCGTTCATGATGTCCGGGCGGAAGCGTCGCTGTTGTTGTTTGATAGGTTTGGCATCTGGTAAGATGTTCAACCTATGCATCGCGATCTGTGGATCGAGACCCGGCATGTCTTCGTAGCTCCAGGCGAAGACGTCGATATACTCCTTAGCCAGTTGGACTAAAGATTCTCGGTCTTCTCCTTCCAAGCTTTTGCTGATAAAGATGGGTTTAGAAGAAGACCCATCCCCGAGGTCGATCTACTCGACTTCGTCTTCGGTGGGAGGTTCTCGTAACTCAAAACGAGACTCCCATTGTTCTCCTAGGCGTTGAGCCCAGGGTTCCTCTTCGAAGGGTTCCGGCGGTTGGTCTTCGCCTTCATCCTTCTGAGGTTACGCCGATGTCATGTTAGCTGACAGCACTTTTCTGAAGACTGATCCGATACTGGTATCGGAATCCCACGTCGATGCTTCAGACGAGTGGAAATGTTCTATGTCTTCTGCGTCTGAACTCTCTGGAGTTGATGGCGGCGTGACATAGCCTAACCCCCGTCGAGTCCGATTATAGTAATCCTGTGGCTTCCCATTGGGCATCGAAAGCCGGACAGGGAGATGCCGACCCTTGCCGTAGTTTAGGCCTTTATTGCTTTTCAGGTCGTAGCCCATCTTTTGGATGATGTGCTTAGCCGCATCCGTGTATCGATAGACTTGTACTTGGCTGCTGAGGGCTTGGATGGACCCTCCTCAGGGATGGTGCCAGGAGGCACCACTTCGGCGGCAGCTTCACCGGGCTGGGAGTTCTGTTGTGCACGTGTCTGCACAGGAAGCGCCTCTTCCGTTGAAGAAGAGACCGTGCGGCAAGACTTGATCTTCCTGCCTTTTGCTTTGGAGGTAGGGCGTACCTCCGGTTGAGTTACCTCGGAGACGAGGTCGGGGTGAACCCAGAGGACCTCTCCTCGAGATGTAGTGAGTGGGACAAGTCCACTCACATTGTCACGGGTGGGTGGCAAATTCACCACCTCCATTGTCGCCTTAGGGATGGGGACGACGCCATCTTGTGTGGTAGTCGACGGCAAGGTGCCGAACTGAAGTGACACCACATTAGCTGACACCGTCTTCTCTTCGTAGTCGACGGAGATTACATCCGCATTGATCATGCGCTGGATGTAATTTTTGAGGACGTAGCAGTCCTTAGTCGGGTGTCCGACAAATCGATGGTAGTGACAGTACCTCGGGTTGTCCACTTTCCCGACTTCATCGGGCCGCTTCGGGCCCGGAAGCTTGATCTTGTCACCCTGCTTCAGTATCTCAAAGAGTTGCAGGGTGTCGTCATCATTGAATGAATACACCTCCTTGGGTCTCGGTGCCAGTGGAGGCTTTTGAGTAGGCACAGATGCGCCCTTCGAGGCATTAACAGTCAATGCCTGTTTCCCCTTTGTTTCTCGTCCGGAGTTGTTGGTTGCAGACTTTTTCCCCTTATCGTCAAAGGCGGGGAAGCTAACACCCAAAAGACGTGCATTGGCCGCCTTCTTCTCTGCAGCTTCAGCTTCAATGATTAGGGAGCTCCAGTCGGGAGGGGGAGTAGAGTTAAGCCAGAGCTTTACTGCAGGCAGCATGTTCATACTGCAAGCGGAGAGAAGCGCATGTTCTGGCATGCCTGGAGGTAGCCTGAAGCAGGCCTGACGGAAGCGTTCGATGAATGCCCGAACCGTTTCCTTGTCCTTCTGGCGTATCTCAATGAGAGACGCCATCGTCATGTCCTTCCCACCGTCGTAGAAGCGGTCGAGGAAGAGGCGTGTCAGGTCGTCGAAGGACGATATGGAATTATTGGGGAGGCTGCAGTACCAGTCATACGCCACCCCTTCCAGGGCCCCAACAAAGATGCTGGTGAGGAGCGCGTCCTCCTTTGGAAGATGCCCTGTCTGCGACTGGAAGTACGTCAGGTACCGTCGTGGAGAGTCCTTCCCGTCATACGGCGTGAGTGTTTGTGGTTTATACTTTGGGGGATAAACCACCTTGTTCCACTCAAGGGGATAAGGCTGGGGAATGCCCATCTTTTGGCGCTCCTCCTGCCTGTTCTTGGACTCGAAGCGCTCCCGCAGATCTTTGATCATTTCGACCACGTCCTCCGTGGAGCTAGGAGTCGGGAAAGGAGGTACTACCTGGAGTGGAGCGTTTGAGGGCTCCGATGTCCGGGGTGCTTCTATGTCTGAGGGTGTCCGCTGGAGGGGCACACTCGACTCTCCATTGGCTCCTGGGTCGGGACCATTTGAAGGTGTCCTGATCAAGGCCGACCGCATCTCAAACACTGCTTGAGTCAGTGCTTGCATTGAGGCAGAGAGGGTTTTGAGTCCTCCCTCTAGCGAGTCTATGCGCTGGACAATGTCCTGTGGCGGCGCATCAGTCTCAAGATCACCCCCGGTCATGTATACTGTCATGACACGGCCGGAAGTGGATGGATTAGTTGAGGCTTCGCTCTCAGCCTCGCTCTCATGTGGGGGAGTCACTTCTCCTGGTGTTTGGCCACCCCCAGCCACATTCTGGAGTTCGTCTTCGACAGGCGCATCTGCAAGGGCCTGACTGCCCTCAGCTCTGTCTTGAAGGGCCTCTTCGTTTTCAGCACTACCCCCGGCGGTGTCCTGGAGGACATCGTCCTTTTGAGGGGCTTCAGGGAGGCCATCTTCGCCTTGATGAAGATCCGCCGCAGCTGTACTTTGGACATCTTCGTCTTCGGAAGGAGGCTCGACAAGGGTCTGGCTACCCCCAGCTTCCTCTAAGGACTTTTTCCTCGACCGAGTGCCTTCGAACACTCCAGAGGTCGTGACAGCTGCCTTGGTTTTCCTCGGCTGGCTTTTGGATGAAGACGAGGAATTGGCAGTCGTCTTCCGGACAGATGAGGAATTGGAGATCACGTTGCATGACGCAATCTTTAGGTCCTCTTCTGCTGACACCTTTGTCCAAAGGCGATGTCGGAGGGGTGTCGATGATTGTAGCCGTTGGAAGACCGACTGCTTGGTGGTACTGCCGTCTTGCAACAACAGTTGATGGTGACCACTGCACAAGTGTGCCCCGTGAGAGGCGCATCGTGCTTGTTGGTCAACTCTCCTGACCGGCGCTTGTGAGTGATCACGTTGCGCAAGTCGTTGGAGGAGAGTGCTACCCTCACACCCCTCTCAGGCACATGGCAGGGCCAAGCGCCGGGGTGGTCGGGTGAGTGCTGCGCCCCCTGATCTAATACCAAGCAGGCATCACGGTCAGTAGTGGGGGAACCACAGCATTTGAAGTGACTTGAACGGACCTCGAACGCACAACCAGAGGAGGCACGGGAGTTCAAGACCACAGAGTTTGCCTCTCTCGGCTTGGTTGTGCACGCAGTGAATGCGCCCAAGCGAGATGAGGACTTTGAAGGTCGACTCGTTGTCGGTGCAGAAGCACTTGAGTCAACCTTGTACAGCTTGCCATCGGCAGCGCGCGTGATTGTAAGCGCGTGCCTCTGGCCGGCTGCTGGCATAGCACGTTTGTGGCGCATGGCCCGTGCCGCCTTGGATTTCTTCGTACCAGCCCGCTGGGGCGCATAGTACTCAGCATCCAAATTCTCCTCGCCATTACAGCGAGTGAGTCTGTCAAAGACAGAGGCTCTTTGTGGCGCATCAGAAGTGATGTGCGGGGCATTGGCTGCGCCCCTGCTCCGTCGACGTATCTTCCTCGCCTGAGAGGAAGATGGCTGGGGAACGTGGTCAGCCGCACGCTTCCCCGAGAGATGCGCTGCATCAGCGGGCGCACCTTGATTGCTGAGGACGTCAGCAGGAAGGGAAGGCTGGACGGGCGCATCCCCTTCGACGGTGGTGCCCGAGGCGTCGACTTTGCGCACCCAGACTGCGCGGGTCTTCTTCGGCTTCGACAGCCGCTTCGAAGGACTCGCACTTCCTTCAGAAATGAACTCCTCGTACGCCTGTTGATTGAGGCGCACTACCAGCATCTTGTGGGAGGAGCCCACCTTCACGTCGTCGGCCTGTGACACGACTTTCTCGGTAGAGGAGAAAGAGGTCCCCAGCAGAGTCGCCAGCTTGTTTGCCATTAAAATTGTTTTGATTGAAAACTTAATACAAACAGAACAGTGATACAATATAGGACTTAGATGTAGTCCTAGGAGTACACTTTTGTTTAAGCTGGGTCCTTAGTGCCAATGGAGCGAGTGGTAATGCGTTGACTCCGTTGACCGGCTGACGGCGGTTATCGGTTCTCTGAAGGTGTTGATTGCTCTGGGTACTGGAGCTTGCTGAGAGGAGAAAGACGTTGAGTGTCTAGAACTGCCTCTCCGGTGATTTTCTGTTGTGGATTCTCTGTGAGTCTTATGTTCTGAGTCTCTGTGTGTGTGTGAAGGGGATGATCCTTCTATTTATAGTTTTGCAGGCTGGCTGCTCATGCGTGCATGTAGGATGCGCCGGTGTGGGGACGCCACGTGGAGGTTGCTGATGGAGGCGCATGGATGCTGCGCCCTGATCGAGGGGAAGAACTCTTCATACTGCTGTTGTGAGCCGGCACGTAGCAGAGGGAAGATCTTTCCGTTGCTGAAATCTCGGATGAGTTGAGTCAAAGGACACGTGTCGTCGTCTCATGGTTCGAAGATCTCGGATTTGGTGGAGAGGAGTGATCTGGTGAGCTGCGCCTTGGATTGGGCGCAGGAGGAGGCTGCGGCTCATAACCTTTAGGAGTTATAAACCATTTAGAGCGCATGGCTTTTGAGGCGCATGCAGGTGACCTTCCTTCTGTCTTTCGGGATCAGAGATCAGTCTGGGGCGCATGGCTTTTGAGGTGCATGCAAAACTTCAACCGGAGACTCTTCTTCTGTCTTTAGGGATCAGTGAAGGGTCTGAGGCGCATGGCTTTTGAGGCGCATGCTGGTTTGGACGCATGGCCGTAGAGGCGCATACGGGTGTGGACGCATGGCCGTAGAGGCGCATGCGGGTGTGGACGCATGGCCATAGAGGCGCATGCGGGTGGCCACGTGGCAGTAGCCGTCGGAATAGAGTCATGATGATGCTGACGTTGCCGACGCTTCGTTTTCTGAATAAAGCTGTCAACTGTTCAGACTTTGGGAGGCATGCTGCCAACTCTGTCAGTTCAGCATTTAATGTTGGTGACGTTCGATGGACAGCTGAGTGGGCGCGTCGATTGGCGTTCCACTCGGTATGGAGATGTGTGGGGGTGCACCCTCTATAATGTGCCGAGTACTGTAGGGTGCGTCTGTGTGATGCGCCTGATGCCGAAGGGCGCGTCCGTGTGATGCGCTGTCTGGCTGGCGCATCGGACATGTCTTTTAATGATGCGGCTGTCTCGCTCTTCGAGTGCTATAAATAGCCGTTTGGCTGAATTCGAGGCGTCCGGTTCATCTATTTAATGTAAATTCATTGCACGGAATTCGGAGGGCCATCCACTTGGCGCGTGGGTTTGATCTGCCCGTGTCACGGCCCGCACCCTGATTAGGGGCACGAGAAGCGGTTACGTCCAGCCTACGCCGCAGAATCGGCGGTAGAACGCTGTATATAGGGTCTATAAAATGTTACGTCAAAACAGATAAATGTACCTGTGCAGTATATACACTCCGAACGGAGGAATAGGGCAATACTGCCTCAATCACATAAGCAAAACTAAGGTAGAAAGCATGGAAAAGATATGATATAAATAAACATGAAACGAGTCCAGAAAGTAATCACAAGACACAGCTAACACAAGTCCAAGTCTCAGAAATATAATATAAGTACTACAACTGAAATGTAAACAGCTGGCTCGCAGGCCAGGCAAACCTACTAGCTAAGCTACTCAGGATGGGCAAAGTCAAGAGGCTCTACTACTAAGCCTCTATCTAAGTCATGCTCCTCGGTCTCTGCCCCGTAATAAGTAGGGCAGTCATCCTCTAAGTCATCTGTAAAATTTGTCAACGTATCCTGTCAGAAAAATAAGCAAGTACAAAACACCAACAGCAGTTCCATGTGAATTGAGAAATACTATAAGAAACAGTAATAATGAAATACAAGACAAAGAGTAAAGGCGACTTGGAAACCATTCGAAAGCCGAGTTACAACCCTTAAACCAAACAAGGACCGGGGTTGTAACCCTTCTTCCGAATAGAACCTAGTCCCATAATCAAGTACAGTATGAAAGCAGGTAGAGCATATGAGAATGAATCATAGCAGGGTGAAAGTACAGTAAGTAAAGCTGAAGCTGGAATATAAGACATGACAAATAAAGTAAAAGTGGTTTGAATTATTAGAGTAATATGTGATCGGCTAATAGGTAGTAGGGCCAAGTTATCCACTTGGTACGGCAATCCACGGTGAACGTCAACGGAGAAACATGCCGCCCAACCTGGATAACCGGTAGTGAGGTATCTGCGACACCCTACGTGGAGTGAGGGTGGCGCTAGCAAAATATAGTTACATGAGGATTTGATCACATACACCCAATAATTCCCCCATTTTTCCCCGAATAGTATAAATGGAACTGGTCATGGCACGTCATGACGCGGGATTCCCTAAGAGGGGAGCAAGTCCTCTTCAGGAATCGGCGTCAATACAAGTACAAGAATCAAGACCAATCAAGTACCAATATCCCAAGAGATCCAGGAATGACATCTCATGACCAGAATCCGTTAATACTAGTCCGTGAACTATCGTGTCGAGAATCAAGTAAGACACTACGACTGAATCGGATATAGTAGATATCAAGATAATGAAAACTATCAGTGAATGTACTCGCCTGTGGTCCTGAGCTGATAGGGTGAACAGATGCTCAGAGCGATCACAGACCTAAGATAAGATACTATAAGTCAAATAGGACTAATTACTGAAAAAGGAAACTAATACAAGCCATGAATGCAAGTCTAAGTCAAACTAGGTCAATCTAGGTCTAACTGAGTCATACTAGGTCTTACTGGTTCATATTAGGTCATACTAGGTCACTGGAAGTCATTCCAAGTCAAACTAGGTCAATCGGGATCAACGGTTGACTTACAGTTGACTTTGGTCAAAAAGTCAACTCTGGTCAACCTTGGTCAACTATGGTCAACTCTAGGTCAAACCTAGGTCAAACAAGTCTAATGTTGACCAACTGTTGACTTTCAGTCAACTGGTCAAGTCTCGGTTGGTTTCGGTCAAATCGGGTCGCTTTAAGGCTAAGTTTGACCTTCGGTTGACTTTTGTTAACTTTTGGTCAAAACGGTCAACCGACGTCAAAACTAGTCTTAGAGTACCATATTTGATCATTACCAACCACGGGGATCAAGTTCTAATACTATCTTAGGCTTCTAACACAATATCCCACTTCTAGGCAAAAACTAGCATTTACCCTTTCTTCCTATTTCTACTCCATGAATTTACCCTTCTATCTACCACACTCACCCACACTCATACACAACACTCACACACAACACCTCACCCTCACATAGACCTCTCTACAAGTCTCCTAATAGGTTTCCTATTAGTTTGCACATAGGCTAACTATAGACACTCACTAATAGGTTCTCACACACACTCACAACTCACAAATACTCCTCACAACTAACTAATATGGACTGTTTTTTGGACAACCCCCAACCCTCTCTCAACATCACACAACATCCACCATCATCTACATATATTCCCACACAATTAAACCACATATATATACCAATATATATATAACAACATATATATATATATATCAACATATACAACACTAGTTGTATACTTAAATAGAATTGAAGTCTCAACCAACTCTCAAACAAAGCTCCCACAAATCTGAACCAAATCTGGAATTAAGTTTCCCCCCCTCAAAAACACCACACAACACCATATAAACCATATAAATTTACCCCTTATATAACCATACATATATATATATCAATATATATATATATATAGGTGCATAAAACTAATAGTACCACACCATAAACTCCCAAAACTCAACCCAACATCAAGCATTCAGATTTCTGGCTGAAATCACAGCCCTCTATAAGTCCCATAATCCATCACAACAATCACACAAATTAATCACCATTTATATATATATATATATATATATATATACATATATATATATATATATATATATATATATATATATATATAGAATGATATATATATATAACTATATATACACCAAAACACATAGAAATAATATGATACATTAAGATACTCTCATGGATCATCTCTACAACATTAAAAATCTGAGATTAAATGGAAAAACACACAATAGCAATATTTTAACATCATTCATGGATCAAAAAGGGGGCCTTTTCCTAATAGGACACAAGCCTACAAGTGGACACTCCTAAAAATGTCTAAAGGACACAAAAATGGTTTCTAATGGTGGAAACACCCTAAGAATCATCATGGGGGGTTCCTACATGATCTACATGAGAAAAGAATAAATAAGGGAGAAGGAATCACCTTGGTTTGAGAGCTAGAAATCAATGGAGCTTTCAAAAGCAAATGGAGCCTTTGGAGAAGAAGAAGAAAATGTGGATTGGAATGAAATGATAAAGTGTTTTCTCTCTCCACCCTATCCTCCCACTATGGCCGGCCACAACATGAAATTTGTCCCATTTGATTAATTACAAGTTTGCCCTCCAATTAATTAAATGGTCCAAAAATGGGAAATGGTTAAACCGGGGGTAGTTTAGTCAAACCGAAACCACTAATCTCTAACTAATAATTAACTAAAATAATGGTCTAGTCTCTAACCAAAATATCTAACATGTGGGCCATGGTTAGCTAGTGTGTGGGCCCGCTAAGGTCAAAATACCCCGGGTCCCCGAAACAAGTCAAAACAAGTCGAAACGAATTGAAATTCGAACCCGATTCAAATAACCCCAAAATAATTCAAATAATAAATAAAAAATTTCAAAATAATTTTTAAAGTAGAAAATTACCAAAATACCCCTGTTTGTGAAAACTGGGGGTGACAGCCCGGCCTATAAATAGTGGCATGGAGAGAAGGTTTGCTTCTCATTCCCTCACGTACTTCCAACATGAACTTGAACATGCGGGTGCATTCTGTTGACGAAGTACTCCCGAGGGTGAAAATGAGACGCTGTGTTGTCTTTGATGCACTTGAAGGTGACTGTTACATCCAAAAGACGGAGTCGAGGGCTTCTGAGGCAGGCGGAAGGTGCCTGTTGCATCCAAAGATAGGGATGCTCGAGCCTCGTCTCCGTTATTTCGGAAGAGCCGTAGATCGGAATGGCGGTGCAAGGCTCTCTCTTCCTGCAAAGTGGGGTTTCCCCACTTTGATCGTGTCGAAAGCTGCTCCTTTAGCCGCGGTTTCGATCACGGTCTTCCTTCGGCTTTGGAGGCTCTTTCGAAGCCTCCCCTGGCCACAGCATTTGCGGTGCTCTTCTCTTTCTTGGTTCCAGCCAGAGGGTTAAATGCTTTGTGTATCGAAGCATTTATCGGGCGAGCCTGGTTGGAAGAGCGGCACATAACTGGGCTCTGCTCGGCCAGGTGAGCCTGGCTGGAAGAATTTGGCTGAAGGGATGCACATAACTGAGCTGCTGAAGAGATGATGGGATGCGCTTGGATGGAGGCGCATGGTATTTGCTGCGCCTAACTGACAGCACATGGTGACTGCTGCGCCTATCGAAAGGCGCATGGTGGCTGCTGCGCCTATCTGGAGGCGCATGGTGGCCGCTGCGCCTATCTGGAGGCGCATGGTGGCCGCTGGCTGTAGATCTAGGATCTTTCTTTTGTAGAAATTCTCCTTTGTACAACCTTTTCTAGACATGTAATAGACTTTTATATATAAATAAAAAGTCCTTCTTCAAATGTCTATACTTATTTGACTTTACTGTGAAGTTCTTCGTCTGAGTTCTAGCGCATGTAGTGTCTGGCGCATGGGCTTTCTGGTTGTAAAATTCCATGCTTCTACAGCTTGCACAAGATATACCAAGATAACGAGGAATAACATCTCATGTCGGGATCCATGAATATCAATCCGTGTGACCAATGTTTCGAGAACAAGCATATATACACTAATTACATGAATTATAACAATTATCATAAATTGAAAAAGTTATCAGAGAATGTACTCACCTGTAATGTGATGGATAAGTCGACTGAGTCCAAGAACAGTGCATCGAGGACCTATAAATGGAATACTGTATCAATATAATGGTTTGGAAGTAAAATTAAGTCATACTGAGCCAAACTAGGTCAAGACACGCCAAACTAAGTCAACTAGGTCAAACAAGGCCAAACTAGGTAGTACAAGGTCAATCTAAGTCGTATTAGGCCTAACAAGGTCAAACTGGGTCAATGAAAGTCAAACAAGATTAAACTAGGTCGATTTAAGTCAACAGTTGACTTACAGTTGACTTTTTATCAACTGGTCAACTCTGGTCAACCCTAGGTCAACTCTAGGTCAGCTCTAGGTCAAACTTGACTAACGTTGACTAATAGTTGACTTTGGGTCAACTGGTCATGTTTGGTCAAGTTTGGCCAAGTCCTAGTAAATTTTAGGCTTCGGTTGACTTTTGGTTGACTTTTGATCAAAATAGTCAACCGTGGTCAACCAAGGTCAAAACTAATCCAAGTCCACTATCCCTAACCATTACCAACCATAATATCCTAATTTTAGCCATATCTTAAAGTATCAAACCCATATGTTGAGAAATGGATATTATCCCAACTTATCCCGTTTACCCTTTCTACTCTAATACTAAGGCCAAGTAGCTTTTCCTTAGGAGTTCCACTCCCGGCTTCCTAGGGTAGTAGGATACTAACCTATACTAACATTACCTACCAAGTTTCCTAGGTAAAGTGGACATCCAGTCCATCTTACAACTCATGTGGTTGATTTATCCATTACCTTGAGTATCGCAAGATACGCAATGATATCATGAGATACCATTCTCCTAACCCCAAACGAAATCCTAATTTTTACTTAGGAGCCTACCCACAAACTCTATTTCATGTATCTAAGTCACATCTCAAATTTGGACGCGTTTCGACACTCGTAACTCAAATCGCCCTTTCACTCACCCTCTAACTAAATTCTAATTCACCCACACTCGCTCCAATCTCACTCTACATATCCACTCACATAGGACTAGTTGGGGGGTTATTTAGGGATATATATATATATATATATATATATATATATATATATATATATATATATATATATATATATGGGTTTAGGGGGTTAAAGGGGGGGGGGGCTGTCTGCTGCTTTTGCTGCTGCTGTTTTGCATGCTGCTGCTGCTGCTATAGCTGCTTTTGGGGGGGGGGGGGGGGCAGCAGCCCCAAACCCCCTGCTGCTGTGGTTTCCCTTCCTTTTCTCCCTCTCTAACTCCTCTCTTAATCTCTAATTTCCCCCTCCTTCTACCCTCTATAATCCCTTAAATCTCTTCCTCTCACTCACACACATACATATCTATATATATATATAGACACACATATACATCTATATATATATATATATATATATATATATATATATATATATATATATATAGACACTCACACACATATTCATATAAATATATATATCTATATAGACACACACACACACATATAAATATATATATCTATATACATATATATGGACACACAAACATATATAGATACATATACACATATACATAGACACACTCACACATATATATATATAGATACATATGGACACACACACATATGGATACTTATATAGATATATGGACACACACGCACACACACACATGTATTCATATATATTTATATATATAGACACACAAACACAAGGACACATGGACACAAACACAAATCCTAGTTCTCCTAGGAGTCTCCCATAGGCCTCTAATCTTGACACAAAGGGACACAACCATGGGTAATTCCATGGGTTCCAAAACCAAGTAAAAATCATAGGAGAATGATTTAGAGAGTAGATAATTACCTATTAGGAGTGATTCCTAATGAAATTCTCTCCGACACGAAAATCCTTAGGGAAAGGACACTTCCACCTTGTACTTTTCTCCCAAACTTTGGTAGCTCCCTCTCTTGATGATATAGAGAGGATCTATGGAAGAAATTTGGAGGAAAATGGAAGATTAAGAGATGAAATCACAATTTTTAGGTCTAGGTTTTGGGGAAAACTCAAAAGGGGGAAGAACTTGAGAGTGGAGAAGAAGTGAATGAAGAGGGAGGTTCCTCCCCATAGTGTCCGGCCATAGTAGGGGATTTGGGGGCATTTGGTAAATGTCCAAAATGCCCTTCAAGCCTCCTTTAGGTCAAAATTGACTTAAGCAATTTTCCCGGGTTGGAAAATCCAAGTTAAAATCTACAAATTGATCGATTAAGTCACGGGAGAATTGTCTAAAGGTACTAGACTAATTTGTGGGATTTATGGACCATGTCTAACTTAAGTTTGGGTCCCGATCAGAGTCTAAGCTACCCCGGGTCCCCGATACAAGTCGGAATGAGCTGAAATTCGAACCCGACTCTAAAAATTCCCAAATAACAATATAATTAAATAAAAATTTCTGAAATTCCCAAAAATACAAAAATGACCATTTTATCCCTATTTTTGAAAAGTGGGAGTGACAGGGTCACCACCTCTTGTGCATATCTCAACAACACATACAAGTATATATGTTGAGACAACTCATGGTGCTTTTCCAATGTGGGACTAAACTTTGCTAGGCATGTTGAGAGCAAACTCTCTTCATGTCAAGGAGCAAGAGCACCAACAATTCCCCACATATCTCAACATATATATGTGTCTAGGATTGAGCGTTCCCCACAGTAACTGTCCATTTTGCATTAGGATAGATGTCGCTGACGACTTGAATCTTTCCGTATGGGTTAAATAACAGTGTGATACAAGAATGGACTATGCCTTGAATTCTGCACCATAATTGTAATTCTTTCCAATCACAAAGTGTAGTAACATGTGCTTCTGGCTGCACATTAAAGGCCTTGTGCCAGCCTGGTTTCAGTGTATAATTTTGGGCGTCTACAAGTTTACCCTCAAGAGACGGCCTGATATCTCTTTCCATACACTATAGGTAAGTTCTTTATTAAAGAGACATGGCATGAAGCCTTGCGCTTCCTTGCGGTGCTACGTTGCTGTGACATGGCCTAAAGCCGAGGCATTACCCCTATCTGGTAACCTCATTGTAGTGTCATACTACTGCAGCATGAGGACACAACCTCTTTGTAGTGCCATTCTACCCAGCATGAAGCCTAAGGCTTCCTTGCGGTGTTACGCCGCAACGACATGGCTTGTAAGGCCGAGGCTTTACCCCTATCCGGGTACCTCATTGTGGTGTCGTGCCACTGTAACATGGGGTCATCCTCCCCTTTGTAGTGCTGTCTACAACTCTTTAATTTTATTATACAGCATTAGGCTACCTGTCTATTTGCGGTGCTACGTCGCTATGACTTGGCTTACAAAGTCGAGGTATTACCCCTACCTGGGAACCTCATAGTGGAGTCATTCCACTGTAGCATGGAGTTTTACTCCTTGTAGTGCTGCGCTACCGTGCTTCCTGTAAAGCATACCAGGCATTCACTCTGTCTGAGAACTTATTAAGGCATTTAAGCCACCCTCAATACAGGATCCATTTTTCGTAGAAAACATATAGTAGACAACAGTGGTTATGGGTTCGTAACCCTTCCATGTTCCCAAGAACAAGTACCCACTGTTACCTGATAGTTTTTCAGTCAGTAGTCCTTCCTTGAACCAAAAGTTAGATGTCTAATAGATTTCTCTTTGAACTAATAACATAAAACTTTATGGTAGGATTACAAAAACATACTATCAAAATGCCTTCAAGCCCATCTTTTCTGCTGTGTCTTCAACCAGCTGACGCTTGAGGCCCTTCATGAACGGATCCGCCAGGTTCTCCTGACTCCAAACATCAATTACTGTAATGACACCTCTCTTGATGAGATCGTTCACTGTCCTGTGCTTTAACCACACAGTTCTTTTCTTTCCGTTGAAGAGTTCATTTGATGCCACCGTCGCAGTCGCCTGGTTGTCGCCGTATATCGAAATTGCCGGTATCTGCGCTCCAACCACTGGAAGATCATAAATGAGCTTCCGAAGCCATTCTACTTCATCTGCTGCGGTATCAAGTGCAAAGAACTTAGATTCCATATAAAATTACGAGAGCATAGTCTGCTTCTTCGACTTCCACGATATAGCAGCTCCACCCATTGTGAAAATGAATCCACCAGTGGACCTCTTGCTCTCCAACTCTGAGCACCAGCTGGCATCACTGAAGCCTTCTACAACTGGCAGCTCTCCGCTGAAGTGCAGTGCATATGTCTGAGTCTTCTTGAGATATCTCATAACACGCTTCACAGCTTTCCAGTGTTCAGCGCCTGGATTGCTTGTGAATCGACTCAGCATTCCCACAGCGAAAGCTATGTCAGGCCTAGTTGCAGTAGTGGCATACATCAAACTCCCGATGATGCTAGCGTACTCCAATTGCCTGACGCTTTCCTTCGAGTTTGGTTCCAGCTTCTGATCACTTCGGTACGGCATATCAATAATAGGAAGATCATGATACCCGTATCGAGAAAGCATCTTCTCAATGTAATGAGATTGTGACAGTGCCAATCCAGTGTCTGTCCGGATGATCTTGAGTCCCAAGATAACGTCAGCATCCCCCAAGTCCTTCATACTGAACTTTTGTCGAGAGAAACTTCTTTGTCTCAATGACACAGCTTATATCCGTACCTATGATTAGCATGTCGTCCACGTACAGACAAACGATGACTCCTCTTCCGTCAGCAAATTTAGTATAGACACACTTGTCTGTTTCGCTGACCCTGTAGCCGTTTGACCTTAGAACTTTGTCAAACTTCTTATGCCACATTGCAGAGATTTTACCAACTTGCAGACTTTGTCTTCTAGGCCTCTGACGACAAATCCTTTCGGCTGTCGCATATAAATCTCCTCGGTCAGCTCGTCATTCAGGAATACTGTTTTGACATCCATTTGATGTATCACCAGTTTGTGTATTGTCGCAAGGGCAATCAACAATCTGATGGTTGTCATCCGTGCTACTGGAGTATATGTGTCAAAGTAGTCGATCCCCTATTTTTGGTAAAACCCCATGGCCACTAGCCTGGCCTTAAACTTGTCAATGGTTCCATCAGCTTTCATCTTCTTCTTGAAGATCCACTTGCATCCGATGGGTTTTGCTCCTTCGGGTAAATCAACTAACACCTATGTGTTATTGGAGGTAATTGAGTCAATTTCATTGTCTATTGCCTCCTTCCAGATGACAGCATCTCTGGTCTTCATCGCCTCATCATAGGTAAGCGGATCTGCTTCCACATGATAGGTGACGAAGTCATCTCCGAAGCTCTTCGGCCTCCTTGCTCGCTTCGTTGACGGCTCAGCGAGTTCTGGTTCAATTGTTGTTTCTCCACCAACAACTTCATCTTGGACTACGGGCTCACATGAGATCTCAGTCTCATTTGCACCTATATCATTCTCCGGAATGTCTGGGAGAACAATATTTTTGTGTCTTGCAAACTTGTCTTCAAAATATTCAGCATCGCAAGATTCGATGATATGATTTGAATCAATGTCAAGGAATCTCCGAGCATCACTCTTCTCAGCATACCCCAAGAAAATTACCTTCGTAGTCCTTGTCCCCAGCTTCTGAATCTTTAGATCTGAGAGCTTCATATAAGCCAGACACCCCCACACTCGAATAACATTCAAGTTAGGTCTGACTTTGAACCAGAGTTCATGAGGAGTTATGTCAGAAGTTGCATAAGGCACTGTATTCAGAATAAAAGTGGCCATTAATCTAGCTTTGAGTTTGTTAGAACCGGGGCACAATTTTTCAATGGAAAATAGAATGAAACAGTTGTAAGAACAACGTTCCAACGCAACGCTTCAAGGAAGGTGCATAACAGAGATCCTTGAAGGATTATAGAATACGAAAATCAAAGAAAATTTTGTAAACGTAGCAAATGATAGCAGTGCTTCTAAGAAGAAGATGCTGGCCGAATTGCTAAAGGCAGCAGTGAATGTGACAGACGAAAGAGGGAAGGTGGTGGCCTGCTGGGGTGTCAAAAATACCAGTACTCAAAGCTAGATCCGCCCACACGGTCAACTTCTAGGAACCAGCAAGTTCGAATGAACTCTGGAACGCTCTAAAAATTGCTCTAAGACGGACTGCTCGAAACGATGACGGACTTCGGTTACACGAGGAAGGACACAGTGCGCAGCAGCTCTCTCTTCTCTCTTCGTGAATTTCTGAAGTCTTAGCTATCTCTTGAGAGAGAAGAGAGGCTCTGAATATATAGCTACTGATGTAACTGTCCAGATCCAAAATGTGTGTCACGACATAATGTCAGATCCACAAATTCAGGATCAGTTACGAATCAGTCAGAACGTGGAAAGCCACGAACTGCGCGAGTTGCGCCAATTTTACGAGCTGCATGCGTGCGCGCCTTCAGCGCATATTGCGCGTACTACGCACGGGGCACAAGCTGGCACAATCCGCGCAACCCAGCACACATGTGCAACTCGTGCAACCTGGCGCACCTGCGTAACTCGCGCAACCTGGCGCAACCTGGCGCACCTGCGCAACTCGCGTAACCTGGCGCACCTGCGCAACCTGCGCAACTCGCGCAACTGGGCAACTCGCGCACGCGTGCAACCTGGGTGCGCAAACTGGCCGCGCAACGAGCGCAACTTAAGCGCACTATGCGCCTAGCGACGAGCTGACGTGCTAAGTGCAAAGTGCGCCAACAAAATGCTACATTACGCCTCATGAGCCCATGAGCCCGAGTCCGTGTCCGTGCCCGAGTCCGAGTCCGAGTTCGAGTCCGAGTCCAAGTCGCTAAGCCCCTACGGGACTTAGCCCCAATGGAAATTAATTTTCCAAGAGCAAAAAGCATAAATGCTTTCCTTGGAGCCTTATCCTTACCTCCTAGTAAAATCACCCACATGATTTTCTCCTTAGGGTCACCACCCCATGTGCATATCTCAACAACACATACAAGTATATATGTTGAGATAACTCATGGTGCTTTTTCAATGTGGGACTAAACTTTGCTAGGCATGTTGAGAGCAAACTCTCTTCATGTCAAGGAGCAAGAGCACCAACAGACAATCCATGTGATCATGTGGTTATAAAGCATGATGACATCATGGTGACATGACATCATGCTTTATAACCACATGATCATTGTACACAGTTGAGATTAAATGGTACAATAAGCTTTGGTGCAATATCCCTCCTTTTATATATATATATATATATATATATATATATATATATATATATATATATATATATATATATATATATGAGACTGGTACATTGTAGTTTTGGACTGCAGTCCTGATCCGGTGTTATGTGTGTCAGTGTGTGTGTGTGTGTGGAGGGAGAGAGGGAGTGACACATCCGCGCACTCACGCGCACAATCACCTTCCGCGGTCAAAAAAGAATTTTCGATATTTGTAAACATGTTGTTTAATGCCGGAAGGTCCACATATATAACCATGCCATGGGGCTGTTAGCTAGGGTTCCTGCAGCTGAGGTTGAGCTTGCTGCAATGGGATATCCATGAATAAATGGCAGTGTTAAGAATCTAAAGATGGATCGGATGCATGCATGCATGCATATCTGAGCTAGGTCACGTTGGTAATATATCTTACTGTTTGTTGTTCGATCTCTCTGTCTTGCTAGCTAGCTAGCTAGCTAGTCGATCAAGAAAATGACATAGGAACTAACTTCCGATTTTGATTCTCTCTAGCAAGTTGCTAGCTAGCTGCGGTATAATATGTTCAGCTCAGGACCATGCATGTTGATGTCCAGTCCTTGATGGTCCCCTAAACTTACTGGTATATATCTGTATATGTATACATATAGCCCTCTAAAGTTGGAAAGAAAACTACAAAGTACACAATGTGCTACGACTTTGCTCTGTTGTCCGCAGGATTGGCTTGCGGTCCTCATAAGGCGGATCCAAGCATTTTTTGGGGTGGGCTTGCTTTTAGTTTTTTTCTCCATATTTTTTTTTTGATTTTTTTTTATATAGGTTATTCCACTTGTAGAAATTTATGGTAGCCCATCCAAATTTATGGTAGCCCATTCCAGCTAGAGTTTCTGGATCCGCCCCCGGATCCGTTGGCCACGTATCGACCACCAATTGGAGGAAGACTGCAGAATTTAGAGGTGGGCACCGAAAGGGTGGAAGGAGTTGACACGTCGGCGCGGACACACGCACTATGAGCACCTCCCTCGCTGACAAAAAAAGAGCTTTCGAGTGCACCATATATGTTTATCTAAGATAACAAAGTATGTTTATCTAAGATAACATATTAGGTACCATCCACTTAACTATCAACGATATTTGTAACCATTTATAGAGATATAAATTCCAACATCAATTGTATATGCATGTCATTATCTTAGACTCGTTATCTTAGACTACTGTAAATGGTGTTAATTACTGTCATATTGACTGTAACAAATCTTGCAGTAATTTAAACATTTGCTTATATATACAAAGGAGAAAAAAAAAAGAGTTTAACTTGAACGCGAACTTAGATTTCAAGAATTGAACAATGAAGCTGGTAAGCCGTAAGTGTACATTAGTTAGTACACGTCTAATCAGCGGTCAAAGTATATGTCAATTCTCAAAATCTATGGAAAATATTTGTTGTCTGAAGAATCTCTCTCGGGGTGGAGATATGTCCCATGTTTAGGGATGTGTCGCGTTTGGATCCATAAAAAGAAGCAGCAGCCTCTCTCTCTCTCTCTCTCTCTCTCTCTCTCTCTCTTCTTGCAGGGCCAGTCCATTGGGTTAGGTTGTCCTATCCGAAACTAGTTTTGGTTGTTCCTTAATTTTTATTATAGGTCGATCATGGAGGGTTACCTACGATCCCGACATCTATTAGGACCACGTTGGGCATAGAGTTGCTATAAGCAAAGAGATTGTCCAAATTCGAAGTCTTGTCTGACTTGTATACTCCAGGGCCGACCCGGTCTCTTCGTATCTATATATGTACAAGTTGCTTCGTTTGATGGGACCAAAAGGCTTTTGGCGAGGAATCTAGCTTTCAAATTGTTCTTTGAGATATACTTGACTCATTCATGAGATTCCTTATCAGCTTAGATTCATCCCCACAAAGGGAAACAAAGGGTGAATTTCCGTCGCCTTCGCTTTCCATGTAGAGATTCACACAGTTTTTGAGTCCTATATATGGTCCTTCCTCACTAGTTGGAGGAACCTGTGGCTGTGCTACTCTCTTCCCATCTATTTATATCTATCCATCTATCGGCTTGGAATCTCTATGGCCTATACTGTTGCAGGATTCTCGAGCATAAACTTAATTCTTATCAGAACAACCAACACAAATCCTCATAGAAGAACTCCATGAGTACTCTCAATTTTTTAACCTCGTCATTAATTAATTGGATTATATTCGTTATTTCATCATCGGCTAAAATTAGAATACTTTTAATATTAACAAAATGGGATATTTAGACTTTGGGTTTCAAATAAGTTTTGAAGTTAGTATTTGGGTCTTCATATTATACATAATTAGTATTTCGATCTAAAGTGTCACCAAATATAATTAGTGACACTTTTGGTACACTTTTGATGACACTTTTAAGACATTAGTGACACTTTTGACATCCAAACATTAATTATGTACAACATGGAGATCCAAATACTAATTTTGAAACTTATTTGAGATCCAAAGTCTAAATATCCCTAATAAAATCTACATGTCTTTTTTTTTGAAGAAGAAGATAATTGTATTAATTAAATAAAAAAATACAAATACAAGAGACAATTCAAGGACATCTCTCTCCTCTCATTATACTGACATCTTACTCAATATTATGGATAATTCCGATGGCAGAAATCACCGACTCCTCAAAGATACGAATGTTCCGCTCCTTCCAAACATGTCAGACCGTTGCAGCAAATCTGATCCAGGGCTCGTTGTACCAAGCAAAACCTCTCCGCTTCTCTCTTTTGATGACCTCGACAATTGCTCTCCAGCCATGAATTTTTCTACTGGATAGGCCTAGCATATCATGTTCGGCTAGCCAAATATTCCATACCACCGGACATTGAAAGAATAGGTGTGTCATGGATTCATCCCTCTGTCGGCACAATATACATTCCTGAGCCTCCAGTTGCAGTCCAAATTTCCACGACATATCAAATGTGAGTAGTCTTTCCAGACTCAATTTGTATAGACACAACTGCATTTTACAAGCAACACCTTTGACCCATATCACATCCGCCAACTCCAACTTCGGATGTGGAACTCTGGCAGCATTAGCTATATATGGCTTTATGTGTGAACCGTTTCCGTACCAGTATTATCCCAAATTCATGCATCAATCTGAAGTGATGTGTCTACCATCATCATCCGAATGTTCTCCTTTGTCACGCCCCAGAACCAGAATACTGGAGAGCGGGGGCAGACATAGCCAGCTACGTATAACGGAATGGAATCCACACCGCTATACGGTCACGGCTGTCTAGATATGTGAGGGTTTCACTACAATCCATCAGTCTCTTAAGGTCATAAAATAGCATATTGTCTCAATCTCAACCAACTAATAATAATCACAAGATATCAGATCTCCAAATATACAATTGTAAGGCGTCCCAAACATTACATATCCAGATGATCATGAAGCTAGTCGTTACAAAATGTGAGGACTAGCAAGAGTTCAGTCATACATGATCAACCCCCGGGGCTTGTCAATCATGTTACAGCCCGTAGGCAGACAGTAAGTAAGTACAGTCGAGCTAACACTTGTTCGTCGGCTAAACGCCTCAAAAGAATAATTTACAATATTACAGTGGGAGAACAAAAGAAACCCACTCGATGCCCTGGTTACGCCTGGTGACCACCATCGGGCTGGAAGACAGGTTGATCCTTTGCTGCTGCTCCGATATCTGGCCATACAAAACCAGCTGGGTCAGACCCCAGGAAGAGCAAGTGCCACAAAGGAGGCCACAAAATAAGAACCAAAGCCAGCAAATTAGCACGATAATATAATTACATAATAAGAGATAGTAATTTAAGAAAAAGCACGATGGGTAATTATAAAAGACAATCTTGCATAGAATCACTAAAAGACAGGACATATGGAAAAGCATGACAGGATGATATATGATGAGATAACCATGGGACTATTCAGATAGCTAGGTTACAACCCGTAAACCAAACAAGGACCGGGGTTGTAACCCTTCGTTTGAACGGAACTTGGTTTCTCTCACCATTTATCGACAAGATAAATATAAGAAATCAGGTCAAGTAACAATCTGGAGTGACAATCATTATATATAGTGACAATCTGGAGTGACAATCATTATAGTGACAATCTGGAGTGACAATCCTTATAGTGACAATCTGGAGTGACAATCATTATAGTGACAATCCTTCAATCATTCTCGTACAATCTTACAATCAATCAATTCTAGACAATACTATACTGGACCAGACTCCATCCAAGCAATCACGGCCAATCATTGCCTACGGCTTTCTACATTAACTAACTAGGGTTATCACAATCCTAGTTACTAGCAAGATGCAATGAGATGCTCCAAGTAGTCACAGACCCTGCAGCTATCCAGGTTATCCAGGCAATCATTATAGTGACAATTTAGAGAGTTCAATACATTAGAGTGACAATAGAGTTCAATCATTAAAATGACAATCAAGAGTGCCCCACATAACAGTGGGCTGGAAATGTGCCCTACTCGTCGGCAGGCTACAAGTCCAAACATTTGCGGCCGGGATAACGGGATCGCCTGTAATTGGGGAACATCTCTTTATGTCTAGTGAATTATACTAGTCATTAACCTTAGTCCAATTCAGTAGGTACTCCTGACCGTGGAACTCAGGAGTCCCCTCCTAGACATGATACAAGACATGACAAGTAGATTTAATAATCAAGCAAGAGAGAACCACCCACGGTGTCAAGGCAATTCAAGTTAAGTTATCAAGATAAATCACGTCAGGGTACTAGTCAGGAGTGCGCCACGACGGGCCACTATCATGTCAGGTTGGTCATGTCAGGAGAGCACCACTACGGGTCACTGCCGTGTTATGCTTGTTCCTTCTCATATCAAGCCATGTACAATAGTCATTCCAAACATATTAAGTAAATCAAGTTCATGATAAAAGGTGTAAGGATATAAAATGGACATAAAATATCTAATAAAATATCAATATACAGGGCTATAGAAGAGCCAAGCTTAAAGAGTTAAGACCAAAACTCCAAGAGCCAATGGGTTAAGCAAGGGGTCAGGGGGCAGCGTACACAAAAGTCACGCACGCAGGGGGAGCTACGTACGCAAAAAGTCACGCACGCTCAAGGGGAGCAGCGTACACGAAAAGTCACGCACGCTCAAGGGAGCAGCGTACATGAAAAGTCACGCACGCTCAAGGGAGCAGCGTACATGAAAAGTCACGCACGCTCAAGGGAGCAGCGTACATGAAAAGTCACGCACGCTCAAGGGAGCAGCGTACCTGAAAAGTCACGCACGCTCAAGGGAGCAGCGTACATGAAAAGTCACGTACGCTCAAGGAAGCAGCGTACATGAAAAGTTACGCACGTTCAAGGGAGCAGCGTACATGAAAAGTCACGCACGCTCAAGGGAGCAGCGTACATAAAAAGTTACGCACGCTCAAGGGAGCAGCGTACCTGAAAAGTCACGCACGTTCAAGGGAGCAGCGTACATGAAAAGTCACGCACGCTCAAGGGAGCAGCGTACATGAAAAGTCACGCACGTTCAAGGGAGCAGCGTACATGAAAAGTCACGCACGCTCAAGTCTGCGTACGCACCAAAAGCACGCACGCAGGAGACACGCTTCCAACAGGAAGCGTATCTAAGGCTCAGTGGCGTAAGCTAAGAAGCTCTGCACACTGCTCACTGTCTTCTCCAAACAGCAAGAACACCATGATGAACCCAAAGCTTCAAAAGTTCAGAACTTGGTCATCCGAACTCCAAATCCGGATTTCCGAAGTTCCAACTGGAGTGAAACTGAATGCTCTTCCACAGGGAAACATCAAAACCCATAAACATCTAACTAAAATAGATCAAACCATGCAAAATCAAAAAATAGGAAAACTTAGATCTAGAGCAATGGAGACACCAATTCACAAAAAGCCAAGAACTAATGTTGATCACCATGTCCTAATCTAGCTAATAGACCAAAAAAATAGGGTTCTCATGTAGTGGCAAGATGCACTTGCCTATGGGTGGAGAGTTATGGAGGAAGGAGAAGAAGAAGAAAATAAATGGTGGTGGTAATGAAGAGAGAGAGTGGTAGGTGGGGATTATACAGAGGGAGGGGATATGGTGTGTTGAGGGTGGAGCATAGGCTATTGTCACTCCCCGTTCCCAGAATGCGTAGTCTTATTCATGTACAACTCATGTGTATTTATTTTAGTATTTATCATGTATTATCCTGTATTTAAATTCCTTTAATTCATGTTAATTAAGTTTCTGTTAATTAATTATCTGCTCTTTAATTCTTATGTTAATTTATTTCCTGCAATTTACTTCTCTGCTTTAGTTTTATTTTCGGTTGGATGAGCCCCTAGAACCCGGCCCAACTCCCACCTACCACCCCTTTGCTACTTAAAGCTTCCCTCTCCCTTCTCTCTCCTCATTCACTCCTTCTTCACCATTACTTCTTCTTCTTCCTTTCATTACTCTCTCCACCTACCAACTAGGCAAGTACATCTTGCTCTACATGAGGACCATATTTTATGGTTCAATATTCTTCCTCTCATGATCCTAAGAGAGTTTAGTGCTTAGTATTTTTGATTTCATTGGTTCATTTCTTGTAGATCTAAGTTATTGTATTTTCGGTTGTCTATGGGTTTTGATCTAGCAAACTCCTTTGTTCTCAAGATTTGATGGTTCCATGTCGTAGAGCAGTTCATCCTACCCAATTTTGACCTTTGGAAAGTTGGATTCGGACTTATTTTGACCAAGTTATGGACTTTTGAAGCTTTGGGGTACAACCATGGAGTTCTTGCTGTTTGGAGAAGACAGTGAGCAGTGTACGCTAGCTTTTTAGCTTGCGTCACTGAGCTGTGCGTGCTCTTTAGCGCAGCGCAGTATGGAATCCATACGCTGCCTTTTTAGGAAGCGTGTGTCTTGCATATGCTGCCTTTTGGAAGCGTATGTCGTATGGAGTTCATACGCTGCCTTTTTGGAGCGTATGACTTGCATACGCTGACTTGAATGGTCAGGAGTCGTATGAAGTCCATACGCTGCCTTTTGGGAGCATATGACTTGCATACGCTGACTTGATTGGTGAGGAGTCGTATGGAGCTCATACGCTGCCTTTTTGGAGCGTATGACTTGTATACGCTCACTTGAGTGTCAAGGAGTCGTATGGAGTCCATACGCTGCCTTCCTGAGCGTAGCCTGACCTGAGCGTATGACTCTTGCACTGAGCGTATGGCCTTTGGCTGACTTGGTCTTATGTCAGCATGCCAATTTGGTTTCATTTTCCTTGCCTGGATCTTTTATCGCCCTGTATATTGATATCTTATTAGATGTTTAACGTCCATTTTATATCCTTATGCATTTTTGCATAAACTTGATATAATCATGATATGTTGATATTTTTGTTAATTATAGATTGTTACGTGGGATGTTCCATGTGTCATGAATTGAGTTATAGATACCCGGATTGACTAGAATTAAACCCTGAAAGTTGTAGACTCAACCCCACTGAATGCTAGTTGACTTTCATGCCTTGCCACCATTGATAATGATTGTGATCTTGACTAAATTGATCATGCATTCCTAATTGAAACTAAGAGACTGGCTAGTCTTCTTATTGAATGAAATGAATGAGACACTTTCATGTTATGAACTATTGTACTCGACTGGCTGATCCCGAATATTGACATACATGCACATGCAGGTTTCAATCTATTTATTTATTTATTTATTTAGTTATTTTTCTACAAAAGAAGCATGTGTACTTTATGGTCAAGGCATGATTACCGTGGATAGATTTGATTGTTGCATTACGCTATGTAAGACCTGTAATCTAACCGCACTGGTATCGTTGTAGGGTTGTGCATATCGTACCCCGTACGAAAGTACTTATTTGAATGACCATGATCCATGGCATGGGATTTCACTCAACGTAGAGACTATTAAGTTAAATAAAATAATGATTGCATGGAGAGAATGGATTACCGAATTTTTACATGGCAGCCCCCTTGGGACGAGTAGTACCCGACGGGCCGACTGGTTCCCACAGATACTGTAAATCTGCCACACGGGTAGGGAACAGTATCTGCTTTTATTATTATTGTATATTGTATATTGACGGGCGTCCTGCTAGGACTCGTCTAATTCATGCATGGGCCAATTGATCGACTGGATAGACTAGCCTTGCTTGCACATAGTAAGAACTGAGGAATCCCTAATTGCATAATTCCAGGATAACTTGGAACTCAAAATAACAAGCCGTAGGATTTGATTGACCGTTCAAGATGATTTATTTGTGCACTGTACCTACTCTGTTACTTAACTGGGATGATCAGAATGTCAGGACATGACAGGCCAACTTCTGTCCTTGTTTGGTTGGGAGGTTGGTTCGAAGTGTCGTGATGTTATGTGAATCCTAGTAGCCAGCAGAGATCTATTTATCATATTTCACATTACTGGTTTTAGTTCTCATGTCGTGCTTCCTTGTGGTACTTGCTATTAGAGGTCTAACCTCTCTGGTTTTGCATGGCCAGATTTAGAGCCAGTTCCCGAGGACTCAGCGTACTTCTACCTCCAGGATGGTCAATACTAGAGGAATGATCGCAGGAGGACTCGAGTGGGTTCCTTAACTTCACCACTCATTTTGTTATCTACTTTATACTTTGCCGTTTGGCACCGACATGTTAGTCGGATTGTCTTGTACTTACTTTTGCATAATTGTAATTAAGTCAGACTGCAGCTGATAACAATTGTGTACGCTTGCTATATCATCTGACTATGTTTTGTAAAGCCAGATCTCAAGAACATTTTGACCGAGCGTTTGGGACGCCTTACTGCTTTACCTTACATGTTCTATATTTCTGTTTCTTGTTTGAATGATTGAGACAATAGATGTGTAATGACCATAGTAAGGCTTTTATGTAGTATACACCCCCTCGTCTAGTTAGACAGCATTGATCGTATTATACGGTATTCATCTACCCGTAATACGTAGCTGGCTGAGTCACTCCCCCGCTCTCCAGTATTCTGGTTCTGGGACGTGATAAGGTTTTAGTGGTGGCCCATGCAGGTCTGATTTCAGACTTGTGGGGTATTTTATTTAATAGGATGTCTCAATCACACATGTTTCCCCTTGATCTCATGATTTGTTACTCTCAACTCTAGCTTGACATTCCAGTATCCTTTGACTTCATTGATCCTTCATGTCCGGTCATTTGATTGTTGTCTTGTCCCTTTTCTTAGGGGCACCTCGTCCGTATCTGTCAGAGCTGGACAGCAACAACATGGACAGCAGCATGGACAACCTGACCAGATTGGTCAGCAACAAGGGTCAGAACCACTTCATGAGGCTATTCAAGAAGAAGTGATAGTGGAACCAGCAGCTGGGTTGCAGTATCCGGACATTCCACCCCCACCGACAGTTCCACCTACCCAAGTGGACACACCAGCCCTTCTGGAGATCATGAGAGGAATGATGGCTACTCAGCAACACCAGATGTTGGCCCAGCAGCGCATGCACGCTCAGTTGCAAGAGCAGAATGTACTACTCAACCAAGGATTACAGACGACATTGGAAAGAGGGACGAGGCCAGATTCAGGAGCGTCAGCCAGGTTTTGCAAGTACAACCCCCGCCGTTTCGAGGGCATGGAGGATGCCATCTCAGCAGATGCATGGCTTAAGGATATTGAGGCTATCCTGACAGCCGCTAAGGTACCGGCAGAAGAACGTATGGATCTAGTAAAGTTGTTACTTCAGGATCTCGCACGTGATTGGTGGGAAGCAGAGGAAGTAGGCATCAGACGTCCCGTTGCTTGGGACGATTTCACAGCAAGATTCAAGACGAAGTATTATGGAGTTGTGGCACAGTTTGAGCTACAACAGAAGTTTATCAGCCTCAGGTAGGCTGGCAAGACTGTAGATGCTTATGCAGCGAAGTTCTGCAGATTGAGTAGATTTGCCCCAGAGATGGTAGCGACGGAGCGCCAGAGGGCTATGAGGTTTCAGCAAGGGTTTCATCTTGAGCTCTTGCAATTGATAGAATGGCACAATTACCAGACTTTTGATGAGATATTGACGGCGATTCGAAGGTATGAGATCACCATTCAGAGGCTTGCAGTAAGGACTAGGGGTCAGAAGAGATCCCACAGTCAGATTGAAGGAGGAGGGGGAGCAGCGCCCCGAACAACAGCACCATCCACTGGCATTCGTATCCATGATATGGCAATACGAGGACCAGTACCACCACCCAGGCAGCAGCAACAGCAGCAGAGAAAGAACCAGCAACCCCCGGTGGGCTGCACTTATTATGGAAAGATGGGACACACTAGAGATGTGTGTCGGACATTGAATGGACTATGTCTGATATGTGGGAATCCAGACCATCGGGTTACCACATGTCCCATGAATTCGAGGTCAGGAGGACCAGGGCAGCAGTTTCCTGCTCTGCCAGCACCAGGGGCAGGGTAGTACCGAGGACCAGCGGTAGCAGTGAGTCCGTTGGCACAGCGTCCGTTAGTACCGCAGGCTCAGATGTATCGACAGCAGGGACCACCGATACAGCAACACCAGCATAGACCACCCCAGCATCATCAAGGAAGGGGCCAGCAGCAGCACCAGGCTAGGCCACAGCATGGGAACCAGCAAGGAGGTCGAGGGCAAGCATTCACACTGTCCTTGGAGGAGGCATTAGCATCGGGAGATGTTGTGGCAGGTAACATTCTCGTCGCCTCATATCCCGCAGTAGCATTGTTTGATTCGGGAGCATCACACTCATTTATATCTGCACAATTTACGACACGGCTAGGAATGGAGTTCGAGGCATTGCCAGGGAGGCTGAATATACTTACTGGTAATGGGCTCGTAGGAGTTAGTAGAGTTCTTCTAGCGTGTAGTGTTGTAGTTTGCGGACATTCCTTATCCGCCCAGTTGATAGAATTTCCTGTTAGAAATTTCGACGTTATCTTAGGCATGGACTGGCTGAAAGACAGTCATGCGACAATAGATTGTCGTAGTGGAAGTGTATCTTTTGATATTCCAGGCATGAAGAGGTTCACCCTAGTCAGATCAGAGGCAATTCAGCAAGAGCATGGAGTAGTAACAGCAATGGAAGAAGTTCCAGTTCCGAAGGTAGTTGAAGAATTTCTAGACGTATTTCCCGAAGAACTTTCCGGTCTGCCACCAGTTAGAGATATTGAGTTCAGTATAGAATTGGCACCTGGAACTAAACCGATATCAGATCGAGTTTACAGAATGGCGGATTCGGAACAGGCCAAGGTTTATCAGCATATAGAGGAATTGAAGGAGAAGAAGTTCATCCAAGCTAGCATATCACCATAGGCAGCGCCAGTGGTACTTGTAGGGAAGAAGGATGGGTCATCCAGATTATGTATCGATTACAGGAAGCTTAACGCGACGACAGTAAAGAACAAGTACCCACTACCCAGGATCGACGACTTATTTGATCAGTTGAGCAGGGCTAGAGTTTTTTCCAAGATAGATCTTCGTTCAGGGTACCATCAGGTGAGGGTTAGGAAGGAAGATATTCCCAAGATAGCATTTAGGTCGAAGTATGGGCATTATAAGTTTTTAGTAATGCCGTTTGGTTTGACCAATGCTCCAGCTATCTTCATGGATTTGACGAACCGCATCTTTATGCCGTATTTAGATCAGTTTGTCGTAGTATTTCTCGACGACATTCTTGTGTACTCTGCTAGTGAAGGGAAGCATGAAGACCACCTCAGGAAAGTATTGCAGGTTCTGAGAGAGAACCAGTTGTATGCCAAGCTCAGCAAGTGTGAGTTCTGGATGGACCATATTTCATTTTTGGGTCATATCGTATCAGGAGCTGGAGTAGCAGTGGATCCCAAGAAGGTAGAAGCAGTAGAGAGTTGGCCAGTACCCAAGACCGTAGCTGACGTACGGAGTTTCTTGGGATTGGCAGGATATTACAGAAGATTTGTGTCAGATTTTGTAAGACTTTCAGCACCCATGACCCGCTTGACACGGAAGGATGTGCCATTCGTTTGGTCGGCAGAATGCCAGGCATCATTTGAGAATCTGAAGCAGAAGTTGATATCAGCACCCATTCTTACATTGCCAGTTGGACCTGGAGGTTTTACCGTATATTGTGATGCGTCAGGTAAAGGACTTGGATGCGTCCTCATGCAGCACGGGAAGGTGATAGCATATGCATCTAGGCAGCTTCGGGACCACGAGAAGAATTACCCAACTCATGATTTGGAGTTAGCAGCAGTAGTGTTTGCTTTGAAGCTATGGAGGCATTACTTATATGGTGACCGAGTAGACATGTACACAGACCACAAAAGTCTGAAGTACATCTTTACTCAGAAGGAGCTGAACATGAGGCAGAGAAGATGGTTGGAGTTGATCAAGGATTATGACGTGGAGCTTCAGTATCATCCAGGCAAGGCTAATGTAGTGGCAGACGCTCTCAGCAGGAGAGGCGACGCATTTATGTTGACAACGCAGAGACATATCTTAGAAGACCTTCAGGAGATGGGCATAGAAGTTATACTTCCTAGTGATGTAGGAGTTCTGGCTAGTCTACAAGTCCAATCTAACTTGGTAGATAAGATCAAGGCCGCTCAGGCACCAGACCCAAGGATTCAGAAGCTTAGGGCAGAATGTGAGTCAGGACTCAGGAAGGAGATGCAAATTCATGAAGATGGTACGCTTAGGTTTGGATCACGTCTATGTGTACCTAGTAGAGATATCAGACAGGAAGTTATGGCAGAAGCTCACAGTTTCCAGTATTCTATACATCCTGGAGGGACCAAGATGTACCAAGATATCAAGCAGCACTTCTGGTGGAACGGAATGAAGAGGGAGATAGCTAGGTTTGTTTCCCGTTGCTTGACATGTCAGCAAGTAAAGGCAGAACAGCAGAGGCCAGCTGGATTATTACAACCGCTTCCTATCCCGGAATGGAAGTGGGAGCATATCACGATGGACTTTGTGACCGGTTTACCGAGATCGCCAAGTGGTAAGGATGCCATTTGGGTGATAGTAGATCGGCTTACGAAGGTAGCGCACTTTCTTTCTTTCAGAGTAGGGCAATCTACAGAAAAGTTGGCAGAGTTGTATATGCAACAGATAGTCAGGCAGCATGGAGTTCCTGTCAGTATTGTGTCGGATCGGGATACCCGCTTTACATCGCATTTTTGGAAGAGCTTGCATCATAGTCTGGGTACCAAGTTGAGATTTAGCACAGCTTACCATCCGCAGACGGATGGGCAATCAGAAAGGACAATCCAAACTTTAGAAGATATGTTGCGAGCTTGCACTCTGGATTTTGGAGGATCTTGGAAAAGCCACCTGCACTTAGTTGAGTTCTCATACAACAACAGTTATCAAGCCAGCATCCAGATGGCGCCATTTGAAGCACTATATGGTAAGAAGTGTAGATCGCCACTAGCATGGGATGATATCGGGGAAAGGAAGATGCTAGGCCCAGAAATGATTGTTCAGACGGTTGAAGTGATTAAGGGAATTAGAAAGCGACTTCGTGTTGCGCAGGATCGGTATCGTCATTGGGCGAACCAGCATCGTAGGCCGCTAGAGTTTTCTGTTGGAGACCACATGTTCTTGCGGATCTCACCTACCCGTGGGGTCATTAGATTTGGCGTTCGTGGGAAGCTGAGTCCGCGATACGTAGGCCCATTTGTTATTCTTGATAGGATAGGCGATGTTGCTTATCGTTTGTCCCTTCCACCTTCGTTACGAGAAGTGCATGACGTGTTTCATGTATCTCAATTACGGAGGTATGTATCGGACCCAAGTCATATCCTCGATCATTCTGAGCTGGTTGTTGGTACCAACCTGTCTTACGAGGAGCAGCCTGTGTCCATCTTGGACCGAAGAAAGAAGATACTCAAGAACCGAACAATTAACCTTGTCCGGGTTGCTTGGGGTCATCACTCTTTGGGAGAGTCAACGTGGGAACGTGAGGATGATATCCGATCACGGTATCCACATCTGTTTTGTTTGCCATTAAAATTGTTTTGATTGAAATCTTAATACAAACAGAACAGTGATACAATATAGGACTTAGATGTAGTCCTAGGAGTACACTTTTGTTTAAGCTGGGTCCTTAGTGCCAATGGAGCGAGTGGTAATGCGTTGACTCCGTTGACCGGCTGACGGCGGTTATCGGTTCTCTGAAGGTGTTGATTGCTCTGGGTGCTGGAGCTTGCTGAGAGGAGTAAGACGTTGAGTGTCTAGAGCTGCCTCTCTGGTGATTCTCTGTTGTGGATTCTTTTTTGTGAGTCTTCTGTTCTGAATCTCTGTGTGTGTGTGAAGGAGATGACCCTTCTATTTATAGTTTTGCAGGCTGGCTGCTCATGCGCGCATGTAGGATGCGCCGGTGTGGGAACGCCACGTGGAGGTTGCTGATGGAGGCGCATGGATGCTGCGTCCTGATCGAGGGGGAGAACTCTTCATGCTGCTATGGTGAGCCGGCACGTAGCAGGAAGAAGATCTTTCCGTTGCTGAAATCTTGGACGAGTTGAGTCAAAAGACACGTGTCGTCGACTCATGGTTCGAAGATCTCGGATTTGGTGGAGAGGAGGAGGCTGCGGCTCATAACCTTTAGGAGTTACAAACCATTTGGGGCGCATCGCTTTTGAGGCGCATGCAGGCGACTTTCTTTCTGTCTTTCGGGATCAGAGAGCAGTCTGAGGCGCATGGCTTTTGAGGCGCATGCTGATTTGGACGCATGGCCGTAGAGGCGCATGCGGGTTTGGACGCATGGCCGTAGAGGCGCATGCGGGTTTGGACGCATGGCCGTAGAGGCGCATGCGGATGGACGCATGGCCGTAGAGGCGCATGCGGATGGCCACGTGGCAGTAGCCGTCGGAGTCATGATGATGCTGGCGTTGCCGATGCTTCGTTCTCTGAAAAAGCTGTCAACTGTTCAGACTTTGGGAGGCGTGCTGCCAACTCTGTCAGTTCAGCATTTAATGTTGGTGACGTTCGATGGACAGCTGAGTGGGCACGTCGGTTGCCGTTCCCCTCAGTATGGAGATGTATGGGGGGCGCATCCTCTATAATGCGCCGAGTACTGTAGGGCGCGTCTGTATGATGCGCCTGACGCCGAAGGGCGCATCCGTGTGATGCGCTGTCTGGCTGGCGCATCGGACATGTCTTTTAATGATGCGGCTGTCTCGCTCTTCGAGTGCTATAAATAGCCGTTTGGCTGAATTCGAGGCGTCCGGTTCATCCATTTAATGTAAATTCATTGCACGGAATTCGGAGGGCCATCCACTTGGCGCGTGGGTTTGATCTGCCCGGCCTATAAATAGTGGCATGGAGAGAAGATTTGCTTCTCATTCCCTCACGTACTTCCAATATGAATTTGAACATACGGGTGCATTCTGCTGACGAAGTGCTCCCGAGGGTGAAGATGAGACGCTGTATTGTCTTTGATGCACTTGAAGGTGACTGTTACATCCAAAAGACGGAGTCGAGGGCTTCTGAGGCAGGCGGAAGGTGCCTGTTGCATCCAAAGATAAGGATGCTCGAGCCTCGTCTCCGTTATTCCGGAAGAGCCGTAGATCGGAATGGCGGTGCAAGGCTCTCTCTTCCTGCAAAGTGGGGTTTCCCCACTTTGATCGTGTCGAAAGCTGCTCCTTTAGCCATGGTTTCGATCACGGTCTTCCTTCGGCTTTGGAGGCTCTTTCGAAGCCTCCCCTGGCCACAGCATTTGCGGTGCTCTTCTCTTCCTTGGTTCCAGCCAGAGGGTTAAATGCTTTGTGTCGAAGCATTTATCGGGCGAGCCTGGTTGGAAGAGCGGCACATAACTGGGCTCTGCTCGGCCAGGTGAGCCTGGCTGGAAGAATTTGGCTGAAGGGATGCACAAAACTGAGGTGCTGAAGAGATGATGGGATGCGCCTAGATGGAGGCGCATGATATCTGCTGCGCCTCACTGGTGGCGCATAGTGATGCTGCGCCTATCTGGAGACGCATGGTGGCCTTTGCGCTTATCTGAAGGCGCATGATGGCCGCTGGCTGTAGACTTTAGGCTCTTTCCTTTGTAGGAATTCTCCTTTGTACAACCTTTTCTAGACATGTAATAGACTTTTATATATAAATAAAAAGTCCTTCTTCAAATGTCTATAATTATTGACTTTGCTGTGAAGTTCTTCATCTGAGTTCTGGCGCATGTAGTGTCTGGCGCATGGGCTTTCTGGTTGTGAAATTCCATGCTTCTACAAGACCCCCTTCAAAGTTTTCAAAACTTTTGAGTAAGTTTTGGAATACTTTGAATAAGAAGCATGGAGGTCAGGGCGCATGATTTCTGGGCGCATGCCTGTTCGGGCGCATGCTCTTCTCAGTTAATGATGATCGTGTCTCGATAACCGAAAAGATTAATGATGATCTTTTGATTTTATTTGCTGTTATCCTTGTACAGAACCCGAGGCGACGGCTGAGATCACACGTCATCTGTTCACGCGTGCGACCATGCCCTATAAATAGGTAAGTGTCGGAGAGAGAAAGAGTTCTTCTTCTCTGTGCCTCTGCTTCTTTAGAGTTTCTTCTTCAAAATCCTAACTTCTCCTTCTTCGAGAGAATGGCTCCCAAGACTCCTCGCGGCGCTGCCGGCAAGGGGAAGGAGAAAGCGAAAGAGTCCGCGGATGTTGCGGCGGCGGTCGTTCCCCGTCGGCCTGTCGAAGTTCGGCCGGAGGTGGTTGGTAAGTCTCATTGTCCCGCCAACGCACATAGGCCTTGAGTCTTTAAAGATGTGCCGTGGTCTTTGTCCGCCAACGCGCATGGGTTTAAACCTTGGATGCGCCGAGGCTATTCCGTTGACGCGCATGGGTTCAAAACCCTGAAGATGCGCCGAGGCTATTCCGCTGACGCGCATGGGTTCAAACCCTGAAGATGCGCCGAGGCATACTGCTGACGCGCATGGGTTCAAACCCTGAAGATGCGCTGAGGTATACTGCTGACGCGCATGGGTTCAAACCCTGAAGATGCGCCAAGGCTATTCCGCTGACGCGCATGGGTTCAAACCCTGAAGATGTGCCGAGGCATACTGCTGACGCGCATGGGTTCAAACCCTGAAGATGCGCCAAGGTTATACTGCTGACGCGCATGGGTTCAAACCCTGATGATGCGCCGCAGTTTTCTCCTTTAGACACATTTGTGTGTTCTCTTCTGACTTTTTCTGATCTTTTACTAGTGTCGATGGCAATCCCGCTTTTGAGTGAAGTTTTCTCGGAGGCTGCCTTCAACCAAATGGGAGTAGAGCATAACGAGGAGGTGATGAACCCTGCTCAAGATGTTCTTATGCTGGATCAGCCTCCTGAGAGAATGACCCTAATCCGTGAACAGCCGTATTGGTTCCTCAAACGGATGATGGAGCGTGGAGTCATTAAACCCTCCACATCTGATAAAGTGACCTTTCTGAAGCCTGAGTTCCTGTTTGGAGACCGTCTCACTTCTACTGACTCGTCAGTACTGAAGGTCAAGGAGGACTGGTTCTTTACTGCGAATGGAGTGCATATGACTGTTAAGCAACTTAAACGTCAGTGGCCTTTGACGTCCTTCTGTCGCCTCGTTTCCCAGAGGAGAATGTCTTGGGAGCTTACCCCTTCTCAGGGGGGAGCGATGACTGGTGTCATCCAAATTGATTCTACTTCCGACCAAAGGGATGCTTTGACCGTTGTACGGTCTGGGTCTTCTTACACTTGGCGGACTTTACGTCCTGGGAGCCTCTTCAGTGATGTACCCATTGATATGTTTGCTTATAGTGCTTCGACTTTTACACATCGTATGTTTTTGATGGAACGTTCCTACCCGACAGGAGAGTTTCGGGTGGAGGGTTGGTGCCATTACGTCTCCAAATGGGATAAACTGACGCTCTGGATCTTGTCGCAGTTTCAGACTGAGCTCCGAGAGATCGGGTTGACTGCCGCGATCCGTGCTACCCAGGCAGGTGTTGACCTTAATAGGCACATGTTCCTCGCACTCCTGGAGATGTTTGATATCCATACCGGGACCTTCTTTACCCCGGTGGGGGAATTAGGGTTCGCACTTCATGAGATGTACGAGGTGTCAAAACTCCCTTGGGGGTCGGAACCCTATGAAGAGTACTTTCCAACCAATGAGGAATTTCAAGTCCTGGGGGACAGGGCTGAGGAGATGACGGCCGTCTTCAAGGAAGTGGCGAGTCATCATTACTATATGCAGAGACGGGATAGGAACGGGACGCAGCCTCATGTGACCGCTTGGAGAGATCATGTCTTTAGACAAGACAAGGAGGATCCCTCACAATTTTCCACTCCACCGGCGCTCTCTCGTAGCGAAGTGTTGTCCGAAATGAGCAAGTTAGGGGAGAAAAATCCCCGAGGAAGTGAGGACCAGCAATCAGATGCACGCTCCTACAGCTGCTTCTGGCATCTTGCTTATCGGATGTCACCCAAGGCGGTGTTGGCATCCTACCTGATGATATGGCTCCGGGATTGCGTATTTGCGGGCGGATCCGGTGCCGTAGAGAGGGTAACCCGAAACTTAATCCTGCCAGCCGTGAAGCTGGTTTTCGGTCGGCGTTTGGCTCTTCTCCCCGCAATGGTATGTAACCTGCAGCGAGGTTTGAGAGAGTTTGCTGGAAATGTGATTCATGACAGAGGCCGAAACAATAACTTCCCGCGCGCCGAACTGCCGTTTCACTATTTGATGGGATGGCTGATTTTGCATCATCCCAGTGTGATGAGCCCAGGCTCGGAAGGAGATTATAGGGCTGGAGATGCATTCCTTCGTCGTTTCCATCGGAGGAGCTGGTCGCATACTGGTGTCCCGGTTTGTAGAAAGGTTTTATCCCGTCTTCAGGGTTGGAAGATCACCAAAGTTGGTCCCATCTATTTGGGTTTTGAGGCCAACGAGAATTTAAGGGACCTGGGCGAAGGTACCACCACTCTGCCTCAATGGGGATTCCGCTGGTTGCAAAGTATCCGGCCGTCCCATCTGGTGTACCGGAACAGGAATCAGTGCTACCTGGAACCATACTTGCCGAGCCGCTTTGCGCGGCAATTTGGTTATGCTCAGATGATGTTGGATAACCCCAGTAATACCCTAGGGTATGTTGGAAGTTTGTTGGATGGTGCACGAGCTTGGCATTACTATAATGCCGGATGTACCGGAGCTCGTTTTACGTTGCCCGTCCCCGATCCGCGGCCGCCCATTCTTTACTCGGCCGCCAAATTTTACTGCGTTATGGCTGCCCCGCCCTCCGGATATGACAGGGAGACCAGCCTTATCGCCGGCACCCAGTTAGCAGCGACTGGGGATACGCCAGTGAAAGCCCGACCGAACCGTCCGTCAGGGGTGAGTCAACGGAGTGCCCCCTCCGCATCACAAGCAGAACCCTCTGGCGATCGATCGAAACGATGTGCAGATACAGGAGCTGAATCTTTTGTATCGAAGAAGCAGAAGAAGGCACCGTTACCGACGGTGTCATCGGATTCGGCGTCCGAAGAGGTAAGGTTATCCTACGAAATCTGATTTTGGTTCCGCCACTTACGAGGCCTCACCTTCTTTTGTAGGAGCCGCTAAAAAGAAAACCTCGTACCCCAAAGTCGGGTGGGAGTAGGCGAGAAGAGATGGTGAGCTCGTCTGAAGTGCGTATCCCGCCGACAATGATGTCTCTCATGGAGGAAGATCCGGAGGATACTGTGGAGGTTCTGGTCAGGAGGGAATCTGAGGGTGCAGCAGCTTCCGAGGTGGCGAAGGCCACAGCGGAGGCTTCACATGGTTTAGCAAGTGCGCAGCTTCCTGGTGATGAAGAGGAATGGAGTTCATCATCTTCCGATGACACCGCTCCGGAGCTGCAGGAGTCTGTTACGGGGGCAGCAGAAGTAGTGGGGATAGAGGAGAGGGTTGATTCCCCTCCTCGTCATGATGAAGGGAGGTCGGCTGAATCATTGCCGAATCCTTCCTTGGCTTCAACCATGGACATAGAGATGGCTACCGATCAGGCGGTAGCGACAGATTCTGTCCCTGTAGAGGGACTTGAGAAGAATGAGACTCTTCTGCCAGTCTTGTCTCCTGGGGCTGGCCAAGAGATAAATGTTGACCTCCCCGTTTTGCCGGGGGAGGTGGCTGATGCTGATAGAATGTCGGGGGAAGAGGTAGCCATTGACGTCGGTGATTTCTCCAGTCTTGAGAAGGGTAAGGGTGTGGAACCCTCTGTTGCTCCTTCCACTTGGGGTACTATCACGACGCATATGCCTGCTCCTTCTGTTCCTTTGACTCCTCGGGCCAGCAGTCTGGGCCCTGTTGATGAAGAGCCTATTGCTGCCGAGATTCAAACCTCTCAGATCGAGGTCGGCGGATCTTCCTCCGGTCCGCAAACTGTAGTAGCTCCCTCAACTCCTGCTATGACGCCGCAGGTACTGGCGGAAGCCGACGGGTATATGAAATTCCTCGTCGAGGGAGTGTACAAAATGCTGGAGAAAGGTGTATCTGCAGTGGTAGATGCCAAGGGGAGCTTTGCGGCGGCAAAAGCTTTGGCAATGCCTTGTATCGAGCTGATCCGCATTCACCAGGGCCATGACCATATGGCCGAAATTCTGGAGGTTTCGGTGATGGAGCTGGACGAGCGGCTCGCGGAACTGCAGCGCATCCAACGAAATGACCTCTCGGTCTTGGTAGATGCAGAGATAGGAAAGTCGATGGCTGAGATCGAGGCTTCCCATCGAGCCGAGGTGAGCAGTTGGGAGCGTGAAGTGGCTGGGACTGAGGCTGCGGCGGAGCAGCTGTCTCAATCTATGAAGAAGACGACGGAGAAGCGAGCTGCGGTGGATGCTAACATCGCAGAAGTTGATGCTCAGATGCGCCGTCTTGAAGACCAGCGGGCCCAACTTCAACTAGAGGCTGAGCGCGTCCTGGCTGAACACGTGGCATTCAAACGGGAGGAAACGACTCTTACTCAGCGGACCCTTGCTTTGGCTCAACAGCGACGACAGCTTGATGAGAAGTATGAGAGTAAAACTTCTGCTGAGGCTGTCGGGTTAATGCGTCAAGAAGCCGAGCTGCGAGTCCAGGCGACTGTGGAAACTCGCACTGCCGACCTGAGACGTCGAGTCAGAGAACTCTCATCCCACCCTGGGGAGGATCGGGGATTGTAGCTTCTCTTCTTTTTTGTGTGTTTTTGCAACTCTTGCTGGGGAAATAGCGTATTTCTGTACTCCCTTTTGAAAAATAAAGAAATACACTATCTCTTTGATGTGTTCATTTTTAATTTCATGAACTTGATGATTTATGTGGACCTATTATCTTTTGCGCACCTTGGTTTTTAGGTACAGATAATAAGTATAAAGGAACCAACATGTTTGCTCAGAGGTAATGTGGACATGGCAATCATTAGGTTCAAATGATAGAATCTTCCTACTCAGAGGTGTTTATGGACGTGGTAGGAATGATCCTGTGGGATACGCTGAACAACTCAGAGGTAATGTGGACGTGGAAGTTCTGCGATCAAATGTACGACAACGTAGGAGTTGCTTGTACGGGATGTTTACTCAGAGGTAATGTGGACGTGGTAAACATGAAGGATAGCGTAAGCTCACGAAGTGTAAGGTTCCGCTTTGTAGGATGTAGAGAGACAACTCAGAGGTAATGTGGACGTGGTTATCTTTCTACGGAAGGATGCCACGGAACAGCTGGGTTCCGGAAGCGATTGATTTTGTAAAAAGAGGTTATTTGGGGAAATACATGTCTTGGAGGATGTCAAGAGTAGTACTTCTTTAGGAACTTGCCGTTGATGGACATCATGAACAAGTCCCCATTGGGTTTGGCGAGCCGGTTGTAGAAGCAATAAGAATAAAACAGTTAGCTTTACGCAGAAGACACTTTACGCAAGACAAATGAAGACTGGGTTTTACGCAGCACTACAAGACAAATTAGTCTCTACGCAGACTTCAATTGTTGGGCATTACGCAGTTGACAGCTGTCTTGTTTGCTTTACGCAATGGAACAAGCTGTTATCTCTATATTTAATGCAGAGATATGGGATCTGACAAACATTATTCTTTCCTCTGACATTTAATGGCACAGAAGTCGGAGAGACATATTGGAATCGAGGAAATGCTATTTTATACATAAAAGCTTTACGCAGCTGAGATTTATTGAGATACACAGACGGCTATAATGATGGTTTTCACTGTTTACGAAAAGACATCTCACGTAACTCAATATTCATTGGTTAGTGTACTAACAGAGGAGAAGTATTACGCTCAATTATTTTCCCTATACGCAAGAGTCTATTTAAGCTAATTAAATGCTTAAGGCTATATTAGCCACTCTTAAGTATACGCGTATTAGTTTATTTGGGTTATTTTAATACCCAAGGCTGATTAGCCACTATACGCAGGGGAGCATTAATTGAGTTTTATCATTTTTTCTTCTGTACGTAAATTACCATAATTATAGGGTACGTGGCAGGATACACGCATACGAGATTATGTTTTTACAGTACGTGGGACACATGGCGTCTGCGTAAGACTCTGAATATGATCGTGCTGAGCAGTTGTATATATGTGGGCTACGTGGCATTGTCTGCGTAAAGCTTCCAAAATACTTGCATTGTGTTGAACCGAGCAGTTAGCAGTATGTGGGACACATGGCACTTGCGTAAAGCTCTAAATGAGATCGTGTATGGCAGTTGCATGCGTAATATGCGTAATAGCCTTATTTTGCTGCTTATTTCTCGGAAGACTTAAACCTATAAATAGGCAATAATTTTGACAGCAAAGGGACAGAATCGGACGGAGAGAATCAAAAGAATTGTTATAATTCCCGAGTGTTCTCTTTTACTTCTTCTTCTCAAGAACAAAGTGAAGTAGAGCAGGAAAGCATTCGACTTGTGCCATCAGTGCCAACTTTGTCGATACCTTTCTAAGGTCTCCGTTCTTCAGTTGTTCTTCCTTCTTCCTCAAGACAGCAAGTTTCTTCAACATCGTTGTGTGGTCCAAGGAACAAAGTGATCATTTGTGAATCAGACTTCCATAGCAATACATTCCCAGAATCAAATTTGTACTTTTGTACTTTTTCTCGTTTTCTTTTCTTGAAGTTGTAAAGGCTTTTTGTTAAGTAAAACAAAATGGCGACTCTGCTGGGGACGACTTTCTCCTCTGATGAGAAAGTAATTGCTCAACACGACGATGCATCGATCGGATCGACGAAGAAGACTCTGGTCGTTTCTTTCGACCAGACTGCCTATGAGGAGATGCTTCATGCTGGGGGTGGCAATCGCCAATCCAAAGTGTTGAAGTCGCGTAAGGTACGAAAGGTCTGGATGCCTAAATCTGACGTACCTTCTTCACAATCTGATGGGATTCTTCCCACTCCTGTTGCTGAGACTCCCGCCAGTGGTGTGGCAGTCTCAATGGCAGGCTCTAACTCTGTTCGTAGAGGTCAGTCTCCCGCCTTTGGCGTGGTAGACACTGTGGCAACTCACCCTGCGCATAAAGGAAAATCTCCCGTCTGCGATGTGGCAGATACTCCTGTCTTGCGTAAGGGTACGTCTCCCGTCATTGACGTGGCAGACATCAATACTTTACGTCTTGCGCGTAAGGGAAAGTCTCCTGAGAGACATATTGGAATCGAGGAAATGCTATTTTATACATAAAAGCTTTACGCAGCTGAGATTTATTGAGATACACAGACGGCTATAATGATGGTTTTCACTGTTTACGAAAAGACATCTCACGTAACTCAATATTCATTGGTTAGTGTACTAACAGAGGAGAAGTATTACGCTCAATTATTTTCCCTATACGCAAGAGTCTATTTAAGCTAATTAAATGCTTAAGGCTATATTAGCCACTCTTAAGTATACGCGTATTAGTTTATTTGGGTTATTTTAATACCCAAGGCTGATTAGCCACTATACGCAGGGGAGCATTAATTGAGTTTTATCATTTTTTCTTCTGTACGTAAATTACCATAATTATAGGGTACGTGGCAGGATACACGCATACGAGATTATGTTTTTACAGTACGTGGGACACATGGCGTCTGCGTAAGACTCTGAATATGATCGTGCTGAGCAGTTGTATATATGTGGGCTACGTGGCATTGTCTGCGTAAAGCTTCCAAAATACTTGCATTGTGTTGAACCGAGCAGTTAGCAGTATGTGGGACACATGGCACTTGCGTAAAGCTCTAAATGAGATCGTGTATGGCAGTTGCATGCGTAATATGCGTAATAGCCTTATTTTGCTGCTTATTTCTCGGAAGACTTAAACCTATAAATAGGCAATAATTTTGACAGCAAAGGGACAGAATCGGACGGAGAGAATCAAAAGAATTGTTATAATTCCCGAGTGTTCTCTTTTACTTCTTCTTCTCAAGAACAAAGTGAAGTAGAGCAGGAAAGCATTCGACTTGTGCCATCAGTGCCAACTTTGTCGATACCTTTCTAAGGTCTCCGTTCTTCAGTTGTTCTTCCTTCTTCCTCAAGACAGCAAGTTTCTTCAACATCGTTGTGTGGTCCAAGGAACAAAGTGATCATTTGTGAATCAGACTTCCATAGCAATACATTCCCAGAATCAAATTTGTACTTTTGTACTTTTTCTCGTTTTCTTTTCTTGAAGTTGTAAAGGCTTTTTGTTAAGTAAAACACCGGTAAGCACCGTTTGAGTATACCGTCTCGATGATGAAATGTCCTTCCCATTTGGGCTCGAACTTCCCTGGTGTCTTGTGAGTTAACACCATTGGCCTTCTGACTGCTAAAACCAGGTCGCCAACTTGGAAAGTTCTTTGCTTGACCTTCTTGTTGAAAGCCTGTGATATACGGGCTTGGTAAAGTTCGATGCGTTGTTGAGCTAGGAGACGCTTTTCGTCAAGTGCCTCCAATTCCCGCAGACGACGACGTTGATTGTCTTCTTCTGTGAGATCGTTTGTGATGGCCACGCGGAGCGAAGGTATCTGTATCTCGAGAGGCAGTACTGCTTCGCTCCCGTAGACCAGGGAGAATGGAGTGTTGCCTATTGGGGTCCGTACCGTTGTGCGGTAGGTCCAAAGGCATTCGCCAAGCTTTTCGTCCCAGTCGCGTTTGTTGGATGACACGACTTTTTTGAGTAGTCTGACGATAGTTTTGTTGAATGCCTCGGCCAATCCGTTTGCTGCCGGATTGTAGGCGGTTGAGGCCACGTTTTGAATGCGATTCTTGTCACAGAACCTGCTGAAAATGTGGCTGATAAACTGAGGACCATTGTCATGGATGATTCGTCGGGGTACCCCGAAACGATAAATGACATGGTGTTTGATAAAGCTGACCACCCTGGAGCTTTTTACTTCTGCTAGTGGGACTGCTTTCGCCCATTTGGAGAAGTAATCGGTGATGGCCAGGATGAAGCGGTGTCCTCTCGATGAAGAAGGGGTGATTGGCCCTACAATGTCCATGCCCCAGGCTTCGAATGGCCAGGAGGCGACTGTAGGATGTAGAGGTTCAGATGGTGTATGTATGAAGTCTGCATGAAGTTGGCATGCATGGCACTTCTTAGCATATTCCACTGCGTCGGCAACCATGGTTGGCCAGTAGTAGCCCATACGTCGCAGTCGATCTTGCAACTTAGGCCCTGGTTGGTGAGCTCCGCAAGTTCCGTCATGAGCTTCTCGAAGAGCTTCGGCCGCTTCTTCGTTAGACAGGCATCAAAGGAGAAGCCCGTCGAAGGAGCGTCGGTACAGCGTTTTAGTGGCTGTATCGTAGTAGAATCGAAGAGAGCGTCTCCTGACTGAGACGGCTTCCTTCGGGTCCTCTTGAAGGATTCCGTAGACAGCGAAGTCGATGAACGGGAACCTCCAATCTCGGACATTAACCCCAGTGTTTGTCGGCATGGCGTGAGCCATTTGCAAACATAGGTTGTTTCTGGGACAAATCAAGTCTCGGCCAGTTACCGTGACATAGTGTTGAGTCCCAAGGGGCGCGACCAATGAGGCTGCGAGGCCAGCTAGAGCGTCAGCCTCCAAGTTTTGTAGGCGGGGTACATGTTCGATGAAGAACCCAGTGAAGGTTGAAATGATGTTCAATGCAACTTCATGGTAAGGGATCAAATCTTCATGGCGAACCTCGTATTGCCCCCGAATCTGGTTTACGACGAGTTTCGAGTCACCGTAGGCTTCCAGATGATCCACCCCCAGCTGTTGTGCTAGCTGGAGTCCCATGACGAGTGCATTGTACTCAGCAACATTGTTGGAGCACGGCTTCGAAAGGGAGTATGCGCGCTGGATGACCAGCTGATCGGGGGAGACTAAGTCTACCCCCACTCCTGCGATGATTTGGCCATTGGGGCCCGTTCTTGAAGCGCCATCGAAGAACATCCGCCAAACGGGACTTCCTTCAGTGATATTTGATTCTTGAACTTCATCCGGGATGTCTTCATAGAGTTTTGAAGATTCTGGGATGGGGTGTGCAGCTAAAAAATCAGCCAGAGCCTGACCCTTGACTGCCTTTTGCGGGACAAACACCATGTTGTATGGTGTTAGTAGGATCGCCCATGTAGCCAGCCGGGAGTTTAATGACCCTGGCTTTGTCATGAGAACTCTGAGCGGATTGACTCGGGAGATGACGTGAATTGTCTGGCCCGAGACGTAATGACGAGTCTTCTGAATGGCAAACACCAAAGCTAAGCACTCCTTTTCAACGGGGTTGTACCGGTGTTCGGCCCCGATGAGTGTTCGACTGAGGTAGTAGATTGCTTGCTCGTAGCCTGCATCGCTGTTTTGAGCTAGCAAAGCGCCGAGGGAATGATCCATAGCACGGACGTAGAGGAGGAATGGTTTGCCGGCGACAGGTGCCACTAGGACTGGCGGGCTTGTTAAGTAAGCCTTGATGTCGTCGAAAGCCTTTTGGCACTCCTCTGACCAGACATAAGAGACTCCCTTCTTCATGAGCTGAGTAAAGGGTTGACATTTACCGGAGAGGTTCGCTATGAACCTCCGGATGTATGCCAAACGTCCCTGTAAGCCCCGAAGTTCTCGAAGGTTCTTCGGAGGGTCCATGTTAAGGATGGCTTTAGTCTTCTCGGGATCGACATGAATGCCTTTTGCTGTGATGACGAAGCCCAAGAATTTGCCGCTAGAAACCCCCAGAAAGGATTTAGCGGGGTTCATTTTGAGTTGATGCGCCCGCATGAGATCGAAGACCGTCTTCAGGTCCTGTAGGTGATCTCTTTTGAGGCGGCTTTTGACTGCAATGTCGTCAACATAGCACTCAACTGTCTTGCGAAGATGTTGACGGAAGATGGTGCTCATAGCTCGCTGATACGTTGCACCGGCGTTCTTCAAGCCGAAGGGCATTACGGTGTAGCAGAAAACACCCTTTGGAGTCCTGAATGTCGTGTGTTTTGCGTCATCGGAGAACATCTTGATTTGATTGTAGCCTGAATACCCGTCCATGAAGGACATGCGTTCAAAGCCACATGTGTTGTCGATCATTACATCGGTGATTGGGAGCGGGAATTCATCCTTCGGGCAAGCGGAGTTGAGATCCCTGAAGTCGATACAGACTCGTATCTTCCCGTTCTTCTTGGTGACAGGGACGACGTTGGCTACCCAGTCTGGGTGTTGTTCCTCACGGATGAAGCCACTGGTCAAGAGTTTGTCTACCTCCTGATCGATGGCGTTCATGATGTCCGGGCGGAAGCGTCGCTGTTGTTGTTTGATAGGTTTGGCATCTGGTAAGATGTTCAACCTATGCATCGCGATCTGTGGATCGAGACCCGGCATGTCTTCGTAGCTCCAGGCGAAGACGTCGATATACTCCTTAGCGAGTTGGACTAAAGATTCTCGGTCTTCTCCTTCCAAGCTTTTGCTGATAAAGATGGGTTTAGAAGAAGACCCATCCCCGAGGTCGATTTGCTCGACTTCGTCTTCGGTGGGAGGTTCTCGTAACTCAAAACGAGACTCCCATTGCTCTCCTAGGCGTTGAGCCCAGGGTTCCTCTTCGAAGGGTTCCGGCGGTTGGTCTTCGCCTTCCTCTTTCTGAGACTGCGCTGATGTCATGTTAGCTGACAGCACTTTCCTGAAGACTGATCCAATACTGGTATCGGAATCCCACGTCGATGCTTCTGATGAGTGGGAATGTTCTATGTCTTCTGCGTCTGAACTCTCTGGAGTTGACGGCGGCGTGACATAGCCTAACCCCCGTCGAGTCCGATTATAGTAATCCTGTGGCTTTCCATTGGGCATCGAAAGCCGGACAGGGAGATGCCGACCCTTGCCGTAGTTTAGGCCTTTGTTGCTTTTCAGGTCGTAGCCCATCTTTTGGATGATGTGCTTAGCCGTATCTGTGTATCGATATACTTGTACCCTGCCGGTATCAGGTTCGGGCTCGATCGCTACCCCCGGCGGTGTCTTGGAGGACATCGTCATTTTGAGGGGCTTCAGGGAGGCCATCTTCGCTTTGATGAAGATCCGCCGCAGCTGTGCTTTGGACATCTTCGTCTTCGGAAGGAGGCTGAACAAGGGTCTGGCTACCCCCAGCTTCCTCCAAGGACTTCTTCCTTGACCGAGTGCCTTCGAACACCCCAGAGGTTATGACAGCTGCCTTGGTTTTCCTCGACTGGCTTTTAGATGAAGACGAGGAATTGGCAGTCGTCTTCCGGACAGATGAGGAATTGGAGATCACGTTGCATGACGCAATCTTTAGTTCCTCTTCTGCTGACACCTTCGTCCCAAGGCGATGTCGGAGGGGTGTCGATGATTGTAGCCGTTGGAAGACCGACTGCTTTGGCGGTACTGCCGTCTTGCAACAGCAGTTGATGGTGACCACTGCACAAGTGTGCCCCGTGAGAGGCGCATCGTGCTTGTTGGTCAACTCTCCTGACCGGCGCTTGTGAGTGATCACGTTGCGCAAGTCGTTGGAGGAGAGTGCTACCCTCACACCCCTCTCAGGCGTATGGCAGGGCCAAGCGCCGGGGTGGTCGGGTGAGTGCTGCGCCCCCTGATCTAATACCAAGCAGGCATCACGATCAGTAGTGGGGGAACCACAGCATTTGAAGTGACTTGAACGGACCTCAAACGCACAACCAGAGGAGACGCGGGAGTTCAAGACCACTGAGTTTGCCTCTCTCGGCTTGGTTGTGCACGCAGTGAATGCGCCCAAGTGAGATGAGGACTTTGAAGGTCGACTCGTTGTCGGTGCAGGAGCACTTGAGTCAACCTTGTACAGCTTGCCATCGGCAGCGCGCGTGATTGTAAGCGCGTGCCTCTGGCCGGCTGCTGGCATAGCACGTTTGTGGCGCATGGCCCGTGCCGCCTTGGATTTCTTCGTACCAGCCCGCTGGGGCGCATAGTACTCAGCATCCAAATTCTCCTCGCCGTTACAGCGAGTGAGTCTGTCAAAGACAGAGGCTCTTTGTGGCGCATCAGAAGTAATGCGCGGGGCATTGGCTGCGCCCCTGCTCCGTCGACGTATCTTCCTCGCCTGAGAGGAAGATGGCTGGGGATAGTGGTCAGCCGCACGCTTCCCGAGAGATGCGCTGCATCAGCGGGCGCACCTTGACTGCTGAGGACGTCAACAGGAAGGAAAGGCTGGACGGGCGCATCCCCTTCAACGGTGGTGCCCGAGGCGTCGACTTTGCGCACCCAGACTGCGCGGGTCTTCTTCGGCTTCGACAGCCGCTTCGAAGGACTCGCACTTCCTTCAGAAATGAACTCCTCGTACGCCTGTTGATTGAGGCGCACTACCAGCGTCTTGTGGGAGGAGCCCACCTTCACGTCGTCGGCCTGTGACACGACTTTCTCGGTAGGGGAGAAAGAGGTCCCCAGCAGAGTCGCCAGCTTATTTGCCATTAAAATTGTTTTGATTGAAATCTTAATACAAACAGAACAGTAATACAATATAGGACTTAGATATAGTCCTAGGAGTACACTTTTGTTTAAGCTGGGTCCTTAGTGCCAATGGAGCGAGTGGTAATGCGTTGACTCCGTTGACCGGCTGACGGCGGTTATCGGTTCTCTGAAGGTGTTGATTGCTCTGGGTGCTGGAGCTTGCTGAGAGGAGTAAGACGTTGAGTGTCTAGAGCTGCCTCTCTGGTGATTCTCTGTTGTGGATTCTTTTTTGTGAGTCTTCTGTTCTGAGTCTGTGTGTGTGTGTGTGAAGGAGATGACCCTTCTATTTATAGTTTTGCAGGCTGGCTGCTCATGCACGCATGTAGGATGCGCCGGTGTGGGAACGCCACGTGGAGGTTGCTGATGGAGGCGCATGGATGCTGCGCCCTGATCGAGGGAGAGAACTCTTCATGCTGCTGTGGTGAGCCGGCACGTAGCAGGAAGAAGATCTTTCCGTTGCTGAAATCTTGGACGAGTTGAGTCAAAAGACACGTGTCGTCGACTCATGGTTCGAAGATCTCGGATTTGGTGGAGAGGAGGAGGCTGCGGCTCATAACCTTTAGGAGTTACAAACCATTTGGGGCGCATCGCTTTTGAGGCGCATGCAGGCGACTTTCCTTCTGTCTTTCGGGATCAGAGAGCAGTCTGAGGCGCATGGCTTTTGAGGCGCATGCTGATTTGGACGCATGGCCGTAGAGGCGCATGCGGGTTTGGACGCATGGCCGTAGAGGCACATGCGGGTTTGGACGCATGGCCGTAGAGGCGCATGCGGATGGACGCATGGCCGTAGAGGCGCATGCGGATGGCCACGTGGCAGTAGCCGTCGGAGTCATGATGATGCTGGCGTTGCCGATACTTCGTTCTCTGAAAAAGCTGTCAACTGTTCAGACTTTGGGAGGCGTGCTGCCAACTCTGTCAGTTCAGCATTTAATGTTGGTGACGTTCGATGGACAGCTGAGTGGGCACGTCGGTTGGCGTTCCCCTCAGTATGGAGATGTATGGGGGGGCGCATCCTCTATAATGCGCCGAGTACTGTAGGGCGCGTCTGTATGATGCGCCTGACGCCGAAGGGCGCGTCCGTGTGATGCGCTGTCTGGCTGGCGCATCGGACATATCTTTTAATGATGCGGCTGTCTCGCTCTTCGAGTGCTATAAATAGCCGTTTGGCTGAATTCGAGGCGTCCGGTTCATCCATTTAATGTAAATTCATTGCATGAAATTCGGAGGGCCATCCACTTGGCGCGTGGGTTTGATCTGCCCGGCCTATAAATAGTGGCATGGAGAGAAGATTTGCTTCTCATTCCCTCACGTACTTCCAATATGAATTTGAACATACGGGTGCATTCTGCTGACGAAGTGCTCCCGAGGGTGAAGATGAGACGCTGTGTGTGTCTTTGATGCACTTGAAGGTGACTGTTACATCCAAAAGACGGAGTCGAGGGCTTCTGAGGCAGGCGGAAGGTGCCTGTTGCATCCAAAGATAAGGATGCTCGAGCCTCGTCTCCGTTATTCCGGAAGAGCCGTAGATCGGAATGGCGGTGCAAGGCTCTCTCTTCCTGCAAAGTGGGGTTTCCCCACTTTGATCGTGTCGAAAGCTGCTCCTTTAGCCATGGTTTCGATCACGGTCTTCCTTCAGCTTTGGAGGCTCTTTCGAAGCCTCCCCTGGCCACAGCATTTGCGGTGCTCTTCTCTTCCTTGGTTCCAGCCAGAGGGTTAAATACTTTGTGTCGAAGCATTTATCGGGCGAGCCTGGTTGGAAGAGCGGCACATAACTGGGCTCTGCTCGGCCAGGTGAGCCTGGCTGGAAGAATTTGGCTGAAGGGATGCACAAAACTGAGGTGCTGAAGAGATGATGGGATGCGCCTGGATGGAGGCGCATGATATCTGCTGCGCCTCACTGGTGGCGCATAGTGATGCTGCGCCTATCTGGAGACGCATGGTGGCCTTTGCGCTTATCTGAAGGCGCATGATGGCCGCTGGCTGTAGACTTTAGGCTCTTTCCTTTGTAGGAATTCTCCTTTGTACAACCTTTTCTAGACATGTAATAGACTTTTATATATAAATAAAAAGTCCTTCTTCAAATGTCTATAATTATTGACTTTGCTGTGAAGTTCTTCATCTGAGTTCTGGCGCATGTAGTGTCTGGCGCATGGGCTTTCTGGTTGTAAAATTCCATGCTTCTACATGTTTGACTCACAAGGTATATCTTTTTCTGTGTACCTTGATTGTCTTGATTCCTCATGCTTAACCCCTTATGGGTAGAAAATCTAGATAACGTAGATTGTTAAATATGGATATGTTACTTGCTATGGACATTGTAAAATGATTGCTTGATTGAATTGCTTGTACTTAGATTAGTTTAGCCCCGATGTTTCTATCCTGCTTGGATTTCAAATTCCGAGGACGGAATTTTTCTAAGGTGGGTAGAGATGTCACTCCCCGTTCCCAGAATGCGTAGTCTTATTCATGTATAACTCATGTGTATTTATTTTAGTATTTATCATGTATTACCCTGTATTTAAATTCCTTTAATTCATGTTAATTAAGTTTCTGTTAATTAATTATCTGCTCTTTAATTCTTATGTTAATTTATTTCCTGTAATTTACTTCTCTGCTTTAGTTTTATTTTCGGTTGGATGAGCCCCTAGAACCCGGCCCAACTCCCACCTACCACCCATTTGCTACTTAAAGCTACCCTCTCCCTTCTCTCTCCTCATTCACTCCTTCTTCACCATTACTTCTTCTTCTTCCTTTCATTACTCTCTCCACCTACCAACTAGGCAAGTACATCTTACTCTACATGAGGACCATATTTTATGGTTCAATATTCTTCCTCTCATGATCCTAAGAGAGTTTAGTGCTTAGTATTTTTGATTTCATTGGTTCATTTCTTGTAGATCTAAGTTATTGTATTTTCGGTTGTCTATGGGTTTTGATCCAGTAAACTCCTTTGTTCTTAAAATTTGATGGTTCCATGTCGTAGAGCAGTTCATCCTACCCAATTTTGACCTTTGGAAAGTTGGATTCGGACTTATTTTGACCAAGTTATGGACTTTTGAAGCTTTGGGGTGCAACCATGGAGTTCTTGCTGTTTGGAGAAGACAGTGATCAGTGTACGCTAGCTTTTTAGCTTGCGTCACTGAGCTGTGCGCGCTCTTTAGCGCAGCACAGTATGGAGTCCATACGCTGCCTTTTTAGTAAGCGTGTGTCTTGCATATGCTGCCTTTTGGAAGCGTATGTCGTATGGAGTTCATACGCTGCCTTTTTGGAGCGTATGACTTGCATACGCTGACTTGAATGGTCAGGAGTCGTATGAAGCCCATACGCTGCCTTTTGGGAGCATATGACTTGCATACGCTGACTTGATTGATGAGGAGTCGTATGGAGCTCATACGCTGCCTTTTTGGAGCGTATGACTTGCATACGCTCACTTGAGTGTCAAGGAGTCGTATGGAGTCCATACGCTGCCTTCCTGAGCATAGCCTGACCTGAGCGTATGACTCTTGCTCTGAGCGTATGGCCTTTGGCTGACTTGGTCTTATGTCAGCATGTCAGTTTGGTTTCATTTTCCTTGCCTGGATCTTTTATCGCCCTGTATATTGATATCTTATTAGATGTTTAACGTCCATTTTATATCCTTACGCCTTTTTGCATAAACTTGATATAATCATGATATGTTGATATTTCTGTTAATTATAGATTGTTACGTGGGATGTACCATGTGTCATGAATTGAGTTATAGATACCCGGATTGACTAGAATTAAACCCTGAGAGTTGTAGACTCAACCCCACTGAATGCTAGTTGACTTTCATGCCTTGCCACCATTGATAATGATTGTGATCTTGACTAAATTGATCATGCGTTCCTAATTGGAACTAAGAGACTGGCTAGTCGTCTTATTGAATGAAATGAATGAGACACGTTCATGTTATGAACTATTGTACTCGACTGGCTGATCCCGAATATTGACATACATGCACATGCAGGTTTCAATCTATTTATTTATTTATTTATTTAGTTATTTTTCTACAAAAGAAGCATGTGTACTTTATGGTCAAGGCATAATTACCGTGGATAGATTTGATTGTTGCATTACGCTATGTAAGACCTGCAACCTAACCGCACTGGTATCGTTGTAGGGTTGTGCATATCGTACCCCGTACGAAAGTACTCATTTGAATGACCATGATCCACGGCATGAGATTTCACTCAACGTAGCGACTATTAAGTTAAATAAAATAATGATTGCATGGAGAGAATGGATTCCCGAATTTTTACATGGCAGCCCCCTTGGGACGAGTAGTACCCGACGGGCCGGCTGGTTCCCACAGATACTGTAAATCTGCCACACGGGCAGGAAACAGTATCTGCTTTTATTATTATTGTATATTGTATATTGACGGGCGTCCTGCTAGGATTCGTCTAATTCATGCATGGGCCAATTGATCGACTGGATAGACTAGCCTTGCTTGCACATAGTAAGAACTGAGGAATCCCTAATTGCATAATTCCAGGATAACTTGGAACTCAAAATAGCAAGCCGTAAGATTTGATTGACCGTTCAAGATGATTTGTTTGTGTACTGTACCTACTCTGTTACTTAACTGGGATGATCAGAATGTCAGGACATGACGGTCAACTTCTGTCCTTGTTTGGTTGGGAGGTTGGTTCGAAGTGTCGTGATGTTATGTGAATCCTAGTAGCCAGCAGAGATCTATTTATCATATTTCACATTACTGGTTTTAGTTCTCATGTCGTGCTTCCTTGTGGTACTTGCTATTAGAGGTCTAACCTCTCTGGTTTTGCATGGCCAGATTTAGAGCCAGTTCCCGAGGACTCAGCGTACTTCCACCTCCAGGATGGTCAATACTAGAGGAATGATCGCAGGAGGACTCGAGTGGGTTCCTTAACTTCACCACTCGTTTTGTTATCTACTTTATACCTTGCCGTTTGGCACCGACATGTTAGTCGGATTGTCTTGTACTTACTTTTGCATAATTATAATTAAGTCTGACTGCAGCTGATAACAATTGTGTACGCTTGCTATATCATCTGACTATGTTTTGTAAAGCCAGATCTCAAGAACATTTTGACCGAGCGTTTGGGACGCCTTACTGCTTTACCTAACATGTTCTATATTTCTGTTTCTTGTTTGAATGATTGAGACAATAGATGTGTAATGACCATAGTAAGACTTTTATGTAGTATGCACCCCCTCGTCTGGTTAGACAGCATTGATCGTATTATACGGTATTCATCTACCCGTAATACGTAGCTGGCTGAGTCACTCCTCCGCTCTCCAGTATTCTGGTTCTGGGGCGTGACAGCTATGGTGATCCAATACCTATTAAACCCAACCAAACCAACCCAAACCAATCCAAACCAATTAAAACCGAGCCATGACAAAACCCAAAATACGAGAAATACTGAAATTCCACAAGTTGAGAAAAATAAAAAAATACATGCCAAAAATCAGATACGAGTATAAATACGAAATACGGAAAATACGAAAAATGAGGGTGACATCCTTGAATTACCGCATGCCACCATGTAACTCCGGACGTCAGATTCCATTTCTCAGAATGACACTCACACGTTCCCTCCTTCCAGTGCCTCGATACGCCATTGACCATCCTCGCTCTATCAAGCTTTGGTGAGTAATTAATGGATCAAACCATAGGTCTGTAGTCTCACCATCTTTGAAGACCCTCGAGATCAACTGCTTCAACTGGGAGCGATATACAGTAATATTTTTGAAAACAACGAAGTCATTATTGTTTGAGGACTTACTCCAAAAATTTTGACCTCCCAAGTATCTGTTATCCATCCAAGCTTTCCAAGACGAGTCTTTCGAAAGAAATTTTCAAGTAAGCTTCAGCCCAGCCACATCCAGAGCAGTCGTAAAGGCTGCAGACCTATTCCTCCCTCCTTCTGCGGTCGACATAGTATGTCTCATCCTATAGCATGTATCTCCTTCTTCAAACGAAGGCACAAATTTTTTTCTATCCAATTAATCGTAGAGATCGAAAGAAGTATAACCTGTAAAAAAAATTGGACATCATCTCTTCTAAATTGATGTTCCAATATTTTCTTGTCATTTCCCGCACTTCCTCTTTCTTTGAACAAATAAAAATTGTTCCATTTATGAAGATATTCGGTATTGTATTTCAACTCATGTCCTTTAGGACATGATTTATGTAACCCTTTAATTTATCAATGCAGTTCTTTTCCAAAACAAAAATTAATAAAATTGTTCCGACGAAATCTTCTATCGGAATTGACCGTTGATACACAGCCCCAACCATTCATTTTTATTATTAATATTTTATTTTATTTATTACCAAATCAATAAATAAAAAGTCAAAAGAATGAATAAATCTACCCTTACCTTAATAATTCGCCATGATTACTGCAAGGTTAAGGTCAAGCTATACAAATCCTCCCTGCTCCCCTTTGAAAAGGTAGATATTATTTGTGATAATGTGCACCCCATGTATTAACACAAAAAAGTTTGAGAATATTCCGGAAAAAAAAAAAGGACCTTTCATGCCTTGCAAGGTTAATTGTACATGTATATAAAAAGGGAGGGTGGGTAGTAGTATCTAGTACAAATTATAAACATTCCACCTCAAATTCTAATTCTAAGTATCCACATGTCCGGGAAAGACGTGCCACTAGCACTCTTTCATAATTCAATCGGTATCTTTGGGTCTTTTTCATAAATTGATTCTCAAAGTTGTTTGCCATCCCTATCATCTAATATAATAAAAAAAATTAAATTATTGACTACCGTTACACTTTTTTTTCGATGACATATTCTTTAGATAATATATATACATAGGGGTGAGCATATAACGGTTGAAAACCGAAAACCGAACCGAACCGAACCGAAATATGACAAACGGTTCGGTTTTTCGGTTATCGGTTCGGTTTACGGTTTGAAAATTTGAAAATTTGAAATAACGGTTCGGTTTTCGGTTCTTCATCCGAAAAACCGAACCGAACCGAAAACCGATTAGATTTTGTAATTTATCAAACTACCCACAATATACATATACTAATATTTATTAACCCTTAACTGAGCGCATTCTCTTCTCCTATTCTATGTCGGTGCTTCTTTGAACACTCTCTCTCTCTATCTACCCTCAATCTATATATACTAATATCTTTCACTCTATGTAATATAACAATTCATAAATACAATAATGTCATATATTTTTTAAATATTTGTTATTTAAATAGGCCCATTTTGCTAAAAACTTGAAGGCCATGCACATTGGCCCATGAAACCGAACCGACCGAAAATCGAACCGAATTAATTCGGTTCGGTTTTGTTCGGTTTTTATAAAATCGGTTCGGTTTTCGGTTTTGAGAAATACGGTTTACGGTTATTTCGGTTTTCACATATTCGGTTCGGTTTGAACCGAACCGAACCGATGCTCACCCCTATATATACATATCGAAAAAGGTCATTCTGTTTTAAGCGCGACACTTCAGTCGAAAATATTTCTATTCGTTAATTCTGGTCAGTCGAGAAATGCAGCCTGCTTTGTTATTTTTGATATATACAAGTGGCAATAGACGGAGACAGTAAGTTTAATTTCAAGACATGGGAGCAATGTTGTAAAAACCGGACCAGCGGTTGGACCGGATCCGACCGGTTTATACCAAAAAGTCGGTCCGATTCGATTAAATCGGGTCTTTTAAAGAACCGTCGGTTTTTTGTGAAAACCGGGTTCAACCGGTGAACCGGTTCACAATTGAACCAACCAATTTAGGTTTTTTTAAGAAATTTTTTTTAAAAAAATTATTATGTAAAATTTGGACAATTTGATTCTTGGTTTGATTTTTATCGACCTTATAGTTGTAAGATTAAACCAAACCAACATACTTATGACCAAACTAAACTAAACCAAGAAGTAAATATGGATATCTTACCTATTTGAACCAAACTAAAACAAGTCTATTTGAACCCCGGTTAAACTCCGGTTGAACCCGGTTGAACCCCGGTCCGACCTATACCAAAAAATTTCGGTTCGATCATCGGTCGGGTTTTTAAAACATTGCATGGGGGTATTATTTCCGCGGGGAGAAATATTGACTGGAGCAACCTCCTATGCTAGGGCAACCCTTCAGGTTCAGTATGATCCCACCAAATATCGGAAATACTAATAACCACCAGGACCAGCTGGCAATAAGGGTCGAGGAACAACCAAAATTAGCTCCAGGATATGACAATCCAATCCTCCGGACCGACTCTGACTGGACCGCGGCACAGGAACGAGTGATAGGATTGTGAAACTGAGGATCAAGTCCTAGCCATGGAAGCATTAGCCATACACGCTTACTTTGAGTCCCATATATGATAGCTAGTTAATGTAAAAATACCTTTTGCTTGAGTTACAATATCGCTAGGTATTGTTTGTTGAAAGGTGGATTCATGCATGCATGTGGTCGACTTATTCTTTGTTGAGAATCAATAAGGGACTTTTAGTCCCACATCGGAATATGTTATATGTAGAGAAGCTAGACTCCCTATAAGTAGTGAAGTAGTCCATCAATAAAATCATCCAACTATTATTTTCTACATGGTATCAGAGCCATAACTCTTTCTCTCTCTCTCTCTCTCTCTCTCTCTCTCTCTCTCTCTCTCTCTCTCTCTCCACAAAACAAAAAAAAAATTTTCCCGCCCCCAGCCGCTGACCCTACGCCGCACCCCCCCTTCCCACCGGCTATCCACCCTCCCGAACCCTAGCCATTGAAGCATCATCCTAACCCTAGCCAGCAACTCCCGACCCCAACACCCACCCGACCCCCCTGCCAGCAAATCCCGACCCACCCCCCCCCCCCCCCACCCGACCCCCCCCCCTTCAGAACCCCCCCCCCCCCCGACCAGACCTCCCACCCCGACCCCCCTTCAGAACCCTCCGCCCGCCTGCAGATATCCGCCCCCCCTGCCAGCAAATCCCGACCCCCCCCCACCCGACCCCCCCCTTCAGAACCCCCCCGACCAGACCTCCCACCCCGACCCCCCCCCTTCAGCCCCCCCCCCCCGACCCCCCTTCAGAACCCCCCCCCCCCCGACCCCCCCCCCCGCCACCATCAAACCCTCTTCCTAACCCTAGTCTTTTTTGCCATGGCAACCCTAACCCTAGATCTAGCAGCTCCATCAAACCCTAACCCTAGCTTTTAACAAAAAAAAAAGAAGAAGAAAAAAAAAAGAAAAAAAAACGGCGTATTTCGAATAGAGACGGCTGTCAAATCTTTATTTGCACCAACTCTATTCCGTGCTTACGCCGTTTGGAACTAACAAATGCTTTATTTGTTATTCCTTCTTCACATCGGGACCTTTACAGAGACTGATCATGTCTTCTCTGGTGTCCTGACGTGTTCACTTTACATGCGCGTGCCGGTGCTGGCTAAGTTCGTAGCGCATTAGTAAAGTCTCTGGCGTTGAAGAAGATGACGTCGACGACACCGACGACGAAGACGACGACGTTGGGTCAGTTGCAGACTCCGACGACGACGAAGAAGACGACGAAGGAGACGACGAATTGAGTTCACAGTTGAGGACGCCATGGATTCGATCAGTGGCAAACTGACGGCCGAAGAGTTGAAGGCCTTGGTTGATGATATCTTATCCAAGAGATTAACCGAGGTAACCCCACGTGTGATCCATACTGATGTGGATCCGTCACCTTACAAAATGGGGAAGCTGGAGAAGCTGGAGACGAAGTTGGAAGGCACTTCCAACTACTTGAAGTGGTCACGGCAGGCGATGCGGATACTGAAGGGACGTGGCTTGGTTGGCTATGTCACTGGCCAAGCCAAGGCGCCAGCCGATCACTCCACCAAGGAGTTTGCTGTGTGGAAGATTGTCAACAACGTCGTGGCTGGGTGGTTGACTGCCTCTTTAACCGACCAGGTGTCGGATAATGTCGAAGCTATGGAGGCTGCTGCTGATATATGGCAAACTCTCAAAGATATGTACTCCGGCTCCGGCAACCCTATGCGAGTATTTCAACTGCAAGATGAACTCGATAGGGTGGCCCAAGACGACCGTACCATCTCTGAGTATGCGGCCCTGTTGAAGAAGTATTGGTCTGATCTGGATCATTATGATCCTCTTGGGATGGAAGATGCACAAGTCGAACCAGCCTTCGCAAAGTACTTTCAGACGTTCCTGGCTTATATTTTCTGGCAACGTATGATGAAATTCCTGAAGGGACTACATCCTGTATTTGAGCAGCGACGAAATATCCTCCTATCCCAACCAACGCTTCCGACCTTGGAAGAAGCTATAGCTGTTATGACACAGGAAGAAGCTCGACTGAAGTTGATGCCCAACAAGGCCTCCTCCCAGGGGGAGCCAGCCGCGGTTGAAAAGTCTGCCCTTGCTGCCTTCAATCAACCTCCATCTATGGGTGGTGTTTGTCACAATTGTGGTGACTCCGGACATTACATCTGATTTTGTCCGAAACCCTTGCGCAATCAGTCTACTGATCGAGGACGGGGTCGTGGAGGCCGACGTGGTGGTAGAGAAGGATATGGCGGTAGAAGGGGCGGACACAAAACAAATCTGGCGGAGGAAGGGGGAGAGAATCAACTGGCTGAAATAACCCCACTTGAGCGGGAGTTCCTTGAGAAGTTGCGAGGCACCAAGATGGGTTCGATCGACTGTCCTGGGGCGTCTTCGACCTCGGGAGATCACCTCGCTTGCTTTGCCCAAACCAGCACCGATGATTCTGCACGTGCTCTTGCCTCTATCCATCAGTCAGGATGGATTATGGACTCTGGGGCATCTCGCCATGTCACGGGATCCCGTGATGCGTTTCAGGGATATAGTCACCTACCATTGCCGGAGAATATTCAGACCGCTGATGGTACATCCCGCCCTGTAATGGGTAAAGGCACTGTCGCATGCACCCCCTCCATCACTCTAACCAATGTCCTACATGCTCCGTCTTTTCCTGTCAATCTCCTATCCATTAGTGCCATTATACTTGATCTTAACTGTACTGTTTTCTTTGACATTCCTCAGGTGACTTTTCAGAAGAAGGGGACAGGACGACGACTTGGGACTGGCACATGGAATAAGGGGCTGTGGTATTTAGACAGGAATGGACTGGATACCGTATTGGCATCCTTGGTTGCAGACGCACCACCAGCAGCTTCCTGTCGCAGTGTTGAGGCCGACTTGCTACTCCACCACCAGCGTGTCGGTCATTCTTCTTTTAAAGTGATGAGTCGAATGTATCCGTCCTTATATCAAAGGGCTAATAAAGAGAAGTTATTTTATAATGCTTGTGAGTTGGGCAAACATACCAGAAGTACGTATGTGAGCACGGAGAATAGGAGTTCAGCTGCTTTTGACATGATACATTCAGATGTATGGGGCCCTTGTCCTACGACTGGTATTAACGGCTTTCGATGGTTCGTCACCTTTATTGACTGTTCTACCCGCGTGACATGGGTCTATCTTCTGAAGAATAAGAGTGACGTCCTTGAGGCCTTTCAGGACTTTCATCGACGGGTGAAAACACAATATGGCACTAAAATTAAGTGTTTTCGGTCAGACAATGGGACGGAGTATACTAATAAGCGGGTTGCTGAGTACTTTTCCACTCATGGAATACTTCATCAAACTTCATGTGCTTATACTCCGGCCCAAAATGGTGTGGCGGAACGAAAAAAACAGACACCTGCTGGAAGTTGCACGGACGATGATGCTGGCTATGAATGTCCCGAAACACTTTTGGGGGCAGGCTATTTTGACGGCCTCTTATCTTATCAACAGAATGCCGTCTCAAATATTGGACTGGAAGACACCGTTGGAAATGCTTATTGGGGCGACGACATACACTGTTCCACCAAAAGTCTTTGGATGTGTGTGCTTTGTCCAAGATAATAGGCCAGGCGTTGGCAAATTGGATTATAGGGCAATTAAATGTGCCTTCGTCGGTTACACGGCGACTCAGAAGGGTTATGCCTGTTGGAGTCCAGTCGAGCGGAAGATGTTTGTCAGCATGGATGTTACTTTCAGAGAACTCGAACCATACTATGGTTCGGATGACGGTTCAGCATTTGGTGACACACCTAACACAGGTGGTGTTCGATGTGAGAGGGCGATAATACGTCCAAATGTGGTCGTCGGATCGGTTCCGTGTCCGGTTATAGTAAACTGGACGAAAGGGGGAGAGCACAGTGACTCAGATACAGATGAAGAAGAAGAAGATACATATGTTACACAGGGGGAGCAACAGACAAGGGAAAAGGAGCTCCAAGTCTACAGAAGGAGACAACAGAAGTCCAGTACTGTGCCTATGCCGTGCCCTGTGCCTACTGTACCAAGTCTCTCGTCTACTCCTGCCCCAACTCCTGAAGATGTTGCCCCCGCACTGAATCACTCGGATTCTGATGCGGATCTCTCTGACTCGGATGGTATGATCTCTCCACCACCTATTGCTCCCTTAAGGAGATCTTCTCGCATCAATGCGGGTAAGGCTCCTGCTCGTTTTGATGATTACGAACATGACATTGCCAACTTCTTGTCTTATTCTAACATTTCTTCGAATTATCGAGCCTTCATTGCATCGTTAGACTCTACTTCGTTGCCCAAGTGTTGGCAGGAAGCAAAGAAAGATCCAAGGTGGAAAGCTGCAATGATGGAAGAACTTAGGGCACTGGAGAAAAATAAGACATGGGAGCTGGTTCCATTACCCAAAGGAAAGAAAGCTGTGGGATGCAAATGGGTGTACACAGTGAAAGAGACACCAGAAGGAAAGGTCGAGCGATACAAGGCGATATTGGTTGCAAAAGGATTCACACAGTCATATGGCATAGACTATGATGAGACGTTTGCCCCAGTAGCAAAAATAAGCACCGTGAGAACTCTGGTCTCCATTGCAGCGAATTATGGGTGGAAGCTGTACCAGATGGATGTGAAGAATGTCTTTTTTCATGGGGACCTGCAAGAAGAAGTATACATGGAGCTCCCGCCAGGATGCTACGCGACGGCATCAAACGGAGGGACGTCGCAAGAAAAGGTGTGTAAACTGAAGAAGTCGCTATACGGGCTCAAGCAATCTCCTCGAGCCTGGTTTGACATATTCAGAAAGGCTGTTACAGGCATGGGATACCGTCAAACAAATGCAGATCATACGATCTTCCTCCAGCATGCAAGAGGCCACATCACTATACTTGCTGTATATATGGATGATATAGTGATCATAGGTGATGATGAAGTCGAGATCACTAAACAGAAGTCAAAACTCGCAAAGGAGTTTGAAGTGAAGGATTTAGGAGCGATGAGGTACTTTCTAGGTATCGAGGTGTGTGAAGGCGAACAAGGAATTGTTCTCTCACAGAGAAAGTACACAATAGATCTGCTGAAGGAGACAGGGATGCTGGGATGCAAAGCAGCGGTCACTCCAATTGACCAGAAGTATAAGTTGGGAGCAGAAGCAGGAGAGCCCGTTGATCGTGAAAGATAACAACGACTTGTAGGGAGATTGATTTATCTGGGACACACTCGCCCTGATATCTCATTTGCGGTGAGTGTAGTGAGTTGCTACATGCATGATCCAAGAAAAGGTCATATGGAAGCAGTATTTCAGATCTCGAGGTATCTGAAAGGAACGCCGAAAAAGGGACTATGGTTCAAGAAGAATGGACGCATAGAAGTTCAGGGATACTGTGATACAGACTGGACAAGCTGCATAGACGACAGAAGGTCTACCACGGGATACTGTATTTTTGTAGGAGGAAATCTGGTCTCATGGAGAAGCAAGAAACAGTCAGTGGTAGCACGGTCGACAGCTGAAGCAGAATACAGGGCAATGGCTCTGGGAGTATCAGAGTTGCTGTGGGTGAAAGCATTGCTGACAGAGTTGCAGCTGGATAAGGGAGCACCATTGCGTCTTCTGAGCGGTAGTCAAGCTGCAATAAGTATAGCTAACAATCCAGTTCAGCACGACAGAACGAAGTACATCGAGATTGATCGATTCTTCATCAAGGAGAAGCTGGAACAAGGGATACTGAAGATTGACCATGTCTGCTTAGAAGAACAAGTTGCAGACTGTCTGACTAAGGGTCTTAGTTCATTAAGTCTGTCAAAGTTATGTAACAAGATGGGGATGATCAATATCTATCAGTTAATAATCTAGATAGGTGTCCTTAGTTTACCTAGTCTTTAGGATTTGTTGCTAGTCCCTAGGACATGTGTGTGGCCAGGAGTCTTTTACTCCACGTTCTTTTGTTGTCCACATGTTTAAGTTTTGTTTGCCTATTTAAAGGCCTCATTTGCATGAATAATAATCACAACGAAAAGTTTCCTCTCCTCATTCTTTCTGTCATCTCCAAAAGAGTGTTTATACTCTGTCATTGCCTTCTCCTTGTCACATCCAGAAGTTTAGAGCCAACATTTGGTATCAGAGCCCCGGGTGTATGCCAAAGTACCTTCGGCTCGACAAGATGGCAGTCGTGGAGCATTCGTCGGCGCCAACAACAAAGGAGGGAAGCATCACTTTGCACTACCCGATGCTGACGTCTTGCAACTACTCCACTTGGGCGATCAAGATGGAGGTCTTCATGGAGGCTCAAGGCGTTTGGGAAGCCATTGAACCCGCGGCCGGGGTGGTCGTAGAAAAGAAGAAAGACAAGATGGCATTGGCGTGCATTTTTCAAGCTGTCCCCGAGGAGATCCTACTCCAGCTGGCCAAGCACAAAACGGCTAAGGAAGCTTGGGAAAGCCTGAAGACAAGGTACCTAGGCGCTGATCGGGTGAAGAAGGCAAGGATTCAAACCTTAAAGAGTGAGTTCGAGGCTCTCCGTATGAAGGAGACAGACTCCATCGATGAGTTTGCGGGGAAATTGACGACCCTCGCAAACAAGATTCGTGGATTGGGAGACGATATGGAGGACGTCGTCATCGTCAAGAAGCTGCTCGTCTCCGTCCCAGACAAGTACCTGCAGGTCGTTGCGGTGATCGAGCAGTTTGCTGATGTGGAGACTATGCCGATCGAGGAAGCGATCGGCCGCCTCAAAGCGTACGAAGAACGCATACGTGGTCGAGGCGGGAGAGCGACAACGATGGAGATGGTGGACGTCTGCTCCTTACTGAAGAGGAGTGGAAGGCGCGCCAAAGACGTCACGAGCTAGACGAACGATTGTCTGGCGGCACAGGACGTAGGCGCGGCGGACGTTCCGGTGGGCGTGGAAACTCGCCAGGCAAGGGGCGGTGTCACAATTGTGGCATCTACGGCCACTGGGCAGAAGACTGCCGCAATCCTAAGCTTGATGACACGGAAAAGTGCCAAAATTGTGGCATCTATGGCCACTGGGCAGAAGACTGTCGCAAGCCAAAACGCGATGAGCGGGCCTATATGACGTAAGACGACGAACCGGCGCTTCTACTGGCACAGGTGTGCACGATCGCCGAGACGCACGACACCCACGCCAAGTCAATCAAGCAGGTGATGCTCAATGAGAAGCGCGCCATGATAAAGCTTGGGGAGCAGCAGAAGGACCACGACGAGACGAGGCTCCAAGAAGTCCATGCGCGCGAGGAGCTGTCGCGGCGGGACGAGATACTGGCCGAGTCTGTGCGCGAGAAGGAGGAGCTCGAGGAGCGGCTCAAATGGAGGAACGAGCAGTTCCGGCACCTCGAGGAGGCCTACGACAGGGCCAAGGAGAGGCTCAGAAGGCGCGAGAGGGAGTGGGAGACGGAACATTCGGACCTGGTCGACGGGATGTCCTCACTGCAGGCAAGGCTAGACTCGGAGACCAGGATCGCGGAAGACCTCCGCTCGCGGCTGGAAATGTGCAGCCAGGCCCTGGCCCACGAGGAGGGAAGGACGAAGGCGCTTGAGGCCCAGGTCTCCGAGTCGAAGGTGCTGTACAAGAATGTCGTCTCGGAGTTCGAGGAAACCAGGTCGAGTATCGCGTCAAGGAATGCGCACCTCGAAGAGGAGAATCGGGAGCTGAAGAACTTGCAGCAAAGGCTCCAATTCCTGGAGCAAGTACACAGAGGGTGTGCCGCAAAATTGCAAGCCAAGGAGGCTGAATCAGAAAAACTTGGCAAAGAATGCGCCGAGTGCTTGCTCAAGTTAGATTTCAAGGTTGAGGCTTTGAAGCAGGAGCTCGAGACAGCAAAGGCAGCAGAGGATAAGCTAGCTGTTATGAAAATGTTGGTCGAAAAGCTCAGTGCCGAAGTAGACGACGCAAAGAGGGCAGAGTTGGACGCAGTCAAGCAAGCTCAGGAGTGGAAGAAAAAGATTGAGCCGATCGAAGCTCATTTGGTTGAATCAAAACAGCAGGAGAAGTTCGCGATTGAGTCTCTTGCATCGATTTCGAAGAAGAAGAGAAGGGCAACAGTGGTTCGGGATTTTCCACCCGGATGCGGGAGGAATGCTCCGAAGCTTGGTACCGAGGAAGAGCTTGGAGTTGTCAACCTTGACCAAATCTAGATTAAGGAGGAGAATATCAGTTAATAATCTAGATAGGTGTCCTTAGTTTACCTAGTCTTTATGATTTGTTGCTAGTCCCTAGGACATGTGTGTGGCCAGGAGTCTTTTACTCCACGTTCTTTTGTTGTCCACATGTTTAAGTTTTGTTTGCCTATTTAAAGGCCTCATTTGCATGAATAATAATCACAACGAAAAGTTTCCTCTCCTCATTCTTTCTGTCATCTCCAAAAGAGTGTTTATACTCTGTCATTGCCTTCTTCTTGTCACATCCAGAAGTTTAGAGCCAACAATATCTATCGCCCATCTTGAGGGGGAGTGTTGAGAATCAATAAGGGACTTTTAGTCCCACATCGGAATATGTTATATGTAGAGGAGCTAGACTCCCTATAAGTAGTGAAGTAGTCCATCAATAAAATCATCCAACTATTATTTTCTACATTCTTTCAATTCGGAAAATGCTCAAGTAAGATGTGCAGATTTTGAAGATGGATTATTTTTGTGATATGTATATTGTGGTGAGCGAGCTTAGGGTCGTCAACAAGATCGTACAAATTTTAGAATAATTTGCAATTTTCTCTGAGGAATTTAAAGCGTGAATATATTATATTCTCCACACACACACACTTCCCATACACAGTACTCATTGCCACCTATTTTGTTTTGTGGCTATGAATCATACGAGTCATGCATTCCCTTCCTTTTCTTGGAAATATATTCCGACCCAAACAACAACTTGCTCCACTCTTTCCTTTCCTGTTGTGTATATAAGGAGCACCACCCTCCCCATGACATACCATCCCAAACTTCAAATTAAGTAAGTTCCCCCTTAACTAATTATAGACATGTCGTCTTCGTGGTCGGCGACGCAGAACAAGCTCTTCGAGAGGGCGCTGGCGGTGTACGACAAGGACGCCCCCGACCGCTGGCAGAATGTGGCCCGCATGGTCGGCGGGAAGACCGCCGAGGAGGTCAGGCGTCACTACGAGCTCCTCGTCGAGGACGTCAGGAGCATCGAGTCCGGACGCATCCCCTTCCCCAACTACCGCTCCTCTGCCGGCTCCGACGACCAGCAGAGGTACAGACGTACGTACGTATATGTACACACCACACACACACACACACACACACACCACACATATAGAGAGAGAGCAGAGAGAGAGAACACCCACACACACACACACACACACACACACACACACACACACACCACAAGAGAGAGAGAGAGAGAGAGAGAGAGAGGAGAGAGAGAACACACACACACACACACACACACACACACACACAGAGAGAGAGAGAGAGAGAGAGAGAGAGATGAGAGAGAGAGATAGACGAGAGAGAGAACACACACACACACACACACACACACAACACACACACAAGAGGAGAGAGAGAGAGATAGGAGAGAGAATAACACACACACACCACACCACTACACACACACATGAGATATAGTAGAGAGATAGAGAGATATAGAAACACACACACACCACACACACACAACACACACCTATATATATATATATATATAGATATATATATATCTGTGGGTGTGTGTGCGCGCGCGCGCGCGCCCAGACAGCAGCAAGTTATATATATATATATATATATATATATAGATATTATATATATATATATATATATATATATATATATATATATATATATACTAGCATATGTGCATAGGGGTGAGCATTATTCGGTTTTGGACCGAAAACCGAACCGAACCGAACCGAATAAGAGATTCGGTTCGGTTTTTAAAAAAATTCGGTTCGGTTTCGGTTTTGAAAATACTAAAATTTCTTATTCGGTTTCGGTTTCGGTTTTGCGTTTCGGTTTCGGTCCAAAACCGAAAACCGAATAAGAAAAATTAGTTACTATATATATATATATATATATATATATATATATATATATATATATATATATATATATATGTATATACTATATATACACACATGTATTAATATATATAGGTATATACCGAATATACATATGTATATACTATAGGTATATACTAAATAAATTTAGGTATATTTAGTTATTATATATATTAACAATAAAAAGTGCAAATAAACCGAAAATTGAATAAACCGAATAAACCGAAAACCGAACCGATTTAATTCGGTTCGGTTTGATTCGGTTATGGATCAATTCGGTTCGGTTTCGGTTTTGCTTATTCGGTTTTCGGTCCAATTCGGTTTTCGGTTATTCGGTTCGGTTTGAACCGAATAAACCGAATGCTCACCCCTATATGTGCACGTGCCTTGCACGTATTTTAACATTTTTAATTAGTTTAGGAAGACTCTTTAGGAAGACCAAAGAGTAGTCTTCCTAATTACTAAGTTGTCCTTATTAAAATTAATGAACTATTTTTAATTAGTATAAGTATGTAAGGATATTTTTGGAATTCAAAAGTTTTACCATCTGAGTTTTCCTATTATATAGTAGAATATATATATATATATATAATATATTATATATATAATATATATATATATATGATCGATCACTTGGGAAATATATACATATATATATAGTTTTTAAGTACACTTCGATAAGCATGTTCACGTGAGATCTAATCCTATAGCTCACTAGGAATCCTCTCTTGCATGCACTAAAATAATCTAATTAACTATAGTAGTAATTATCATTAAAGCAATCTATTGGCTTTGGTAATAATAAAAAGCCTTACGCATCATGCACTTTCAGCTTAATCATGTTATATGTCGACCTCATGTTTGCTAACTGTACGTCTGTCGACTTGTTTTAAAGCATTTTCTTAAATAATAAAAAAACCATCTATTCTACTTGGAAAATTAAATAATAATAATAATTAATCACAAATGTAAGGACTTATTTTTTATTTATTTTTTTTGAAATAAAAAATAACTTCAGTAATAGATACTTGAAGTGATGTAGGCCATTAATTAGCGAGGTAGATAGTCCTGCTGTGGCTCTACTGTATATATATCAAAGCCGTCAATATAATTAATACTACTATTCTGCCAAATATTAATTTTCTTCAAATAATTAAGCTTGAACACATGAAAAGAAGAATTTTTTTTTGACTGCTTTAAATTGTTGTAATATTAATTATGTTCTAATTTATTTTGGCAGGCTGAAGTATCTAAAGCTCCAATGAAGGCCAACAACAGTATGATTGCTGATCGATCTTCTATGAAGCAAAAGGAGGAGATACATATTATATAGTCCTTGAGATCATCAGATTATATATATACAATATATATACAAGTTAAGATATATAGTTTGTATTATGTGTTTTATTTATTGTCTCTCCTTTTGGAGATGTAATGAGAACTACATCAAATAAGGTTAGCTAGTCTTATACACGAGAATGTCAGATGTAGTTCATAATTCATTACGTTGTTCTTTGTGATCAATATTAATACAAATGAAATGTTCTAATATGTGGTGAGTTGATGAAGACCGTACGTCTTGAAAGTACCATGAAAAAAAAAAAAAGAAAAGCGAAGAAAGGGATAATAACTACATTAAAGCGAGCTTATAATATTAAGAAGCATTTTATTTCATATATCGCTTGTTGGTGAAGTCCAAAAATTCTAACACTATAATTAAGGATGATTATATAACAGGTGGTATATATACGACGAGTCAGAAAATACCATTTTCTTGTGGATTAATTGATTCGTGTTCAAGTCTCACCATGTTCCCAATTATCAAACTCTAAAGATTACGACTTGAACGGGACTGGACACTGATTATACTGTGTTTTATATATATATATATATATATAATATATATATATATATATATATATATATATATATAAATATATCAAATTGGTCCCCGAAGGTGAAGTTGTTTTCATAAGATGGTCCAAAAAGAGACTTAAAGGGTGGAATAATCATACAGATGCTTCTAATTAAGGAATCTGCAGGTTTGGTGAATTATTTAAAAAGCAATTGGAATTATACTATAAATAATTAATATATATAGTCCCACATAAATCATACATATCATGGACTTCCAGGATATAAATTTTATATATTGTTAATTCTAAGACCAATCCATACGTCAATTTCTTACTACTAAAGTTTATCGGACATATGGACCAAACTTAGTTGAATTTTATGATGCAACTGATCTTAAAATAAAATAGTGTAATATAATCAAGTTTGTAATTTAAATATAATTCTATTACATTCAGTATATTTTTTTCCAACAAAATACCTTAGTTTAGATTTATTTAATATAATATATAGCAATTGTCTTACGTTGTTAAACCCTGCAAATCAAACAGGCACATTTCTTCACAACTGCAATTTTTAATATCAACACCAAATCATGCTAGCAAGATAAGATCCAACACATTGCTGCTTCTGCTTCTTTTTTTTTTATTATTATATATAAAAAGTTTAAGCAGTGGTTTTTCTGAAGATCTGGTGCAACCTAAAACATGTGGAGGTTGTCCTATGCATACAACAACAATCCTCTAAAGTAAGAAAAAAAAAAACCTCAACGAATCGGGCTCACCACATAACACTTTTTGATTTCCCTTCAATTAATAGTATATTATGACATCAATAAAACTAAACTAGAGAAAGAAAAAAAAAATCTAATAAAGTACTATTAGAATTTAGAAAGGAACGAAGACTCATCACAGTCTCATGTGGTGTGAGCCGGCCCGTACTGAATAATTTCTCCTAAACAAGTACACGTGTTTTGCACGTATAATAACATATAATAAGAATATTATTCAATTATAGTCTAATATTTTTCTAACTCATGTCGTTAAGATGGAAGATATTCTTCTTATATGGTTGAATTCGATTCTCCATATTGATATATAACAAATTTAAATTTTTTCCAACATTTTTTATATTTATTTTTTGTAAAATAAAATTGACCGTAATATACATACGCTTTAGACGGTTCATTTTTCAGCCATTTTAGAGTCTCATTATATATATATATATATATATATATATATATATAATAGGAAAACTTAGATGGTGAAATTTTTGAATTCCGAAAATACCCTTACATACTTATACTAATTAAAAATAGTTCATTAATTTTAATAGGACAACTTAGAGCATCTCCAACCCTATTGTGACTTTGGAAAAAAGTTGTTGCCACATAGGAATGACAATTTTATTCAATAGTTCTTCTCCAATGCAATTGTCAAGTCAATTGTGAAGCTTATGTGGCAAAAATTAAAGAAGACATTGTGAAGTTGATTGTCTTGTTCTAGACAATGTACTTGACAATGTCTTCTCTTCCATGTCATCAATTATGAATAAAAAATATTAGAAAAAAGAAAGAAGATGAGTAGTTGTCTTAAAAGTTGCCTTGGAAGTTGGAAAAAAATAATTTTTATTGTCTCCTCAATACTTTTGCAATGGAGAGAGTTTTTCTATCTCATTGTCTTTTGAGATATAATTTTGCCACAAACAAGACATTGTCTTGTGGCTCATGCCACATAGGAGCCACCTAAGACTCACAACACTTAACAAGACAATAGGGTTGGAGATGCTCTTAGTAATTAGGAAGACTATTCTTTGGTCTTCCTAAAGAGTCTTTCTAAACTAATTAAGAAATGTTAAAATACGTGTAAGGCACGTGCACATATGCTAGTATAGATATATATATAATATATATATAGATATATATAATATATATAATATATATATATATATTTTTTTTTTTTAAAACCATATAATATATATATATATATTATATAATATATATATATTTTTTTTTTTTTTTTTTTTTTTTTTTTTTTTTTTGAAGCAATGGGTACTTGTGGCGAACTCGCCTCCACTGAGGCTCGAACTCCCGACCACTTGGGCCGCATGCATCTTTCTTAACCACTAGGCTAGAGGTCATTTGTATATATATATATATATATATATATATATATTATATATTTATATATATATATATATATATCCCGTGAAAAAAGTTGTATCGATACATCCCAAATCTAAACCATTGGATATTGATCCAATGGTTCAGATTGAGATCAAAAGTCAAAATCAGCATTAATGCTCATTCAGATTAAGAGTAGAGAACATTATTTAATGCTGATGTTGACTTTTGACCTCAATCCGAACCATTGGATCAACATCCAATCCAATGGTTCAGATTTTGGATGTATCGATACAAATTTTTTCGTGGAATGTATTGTAGAAGAACCCCATATATATATATATATATATATATATATATATATATATATATATATATATATATATATATATATATATATATATACACACACACGACACTTGGAAGTAACTGTGGCCTGCACGTCACCTTCTGGTTCCGCATGTGTCTAAACTTGTGCCACGTGTCTCATAAAGAACCTCTAGGAAGTAGGAAGAAACTTGACACAACCAGACGGAAAGAAAGTGAAGAACAAAGGCATCTAGCTATAGAGTGGCAATTAAAGAAATGGCAGGAAGAAGAATAAGAGGAGCAACAACTAATATGGCATATCTGCTGCTAATTTGGGTGGTCGTCTTATCCGCTTCCTGGGGAGCATATGGGACGTTGACCACGGAGAAGGTGAGCCTGGCAGCAGAGGAGGCCAAGTTCAGGGCCGATGAAGTTATCGACATCGCCGGAGACTTTGTAGAGAATACTTACAAGGAGAGATTGTACGTTGTTGCATCAGTACCAGGTATATATGAACTGAATTGGTAAAGTCGGTCTTTGCAAACTAAGTAGCATATGTACAGAGAAATTATTCAGTGAACCAGCTCACCGTGAGGTTTGATTCTTCTTTTATTCATTGGTGTAGGGATCGGCATTGGGTCGGACCGGGTCGTCCAAGTCCATAAAGTACGGGCTCGGGCCGGATATGGTCCGAGCTTTTTTGCCTTTAGAGAAATTTTGGATTGGACCAAGTCGGACTTAATTATTATTTATGAAGTCCAAGTCCGTTCACAAGGGTCGGACTTTTCGGGCCAAGTCTGATGGGACCGGACTGGCCCTATGAAAAGTTCAAATGGATTTTCTCGGACCTAATTATTATATATTTTCACAAGGAAAATAAAACGAATTCATGACACTAATTATTTACAGTACAAATGATTCAATTTAATTATTCACTAATTAATATATGTTCAATTTTATTTGGTAATTAAAACTTTACTATTTGTGGATGAACAAAACTGGACTCCACAAATATGGTAAGCAACTCGTGCAATAATCATAAATGGGTTGAGGAATTATTTAAGAAATGTTTTGAGACTATGAAAGAAAGATGACATGCATGATATCAATTTTTTTCTAGCATATCTTAATAATTTTGTTGGCATCAATTAATGTAGACTTGAGCGTCTCTGTGTCCAGTGAGTGTCTTAACACACATTATGGTAACACGAAAGGATCAAATACACATATAAGCACTCCGTGCGCGATTCTAACCACATTTCCTTGTTAACGCAAACTGGGGACATTCTCACGCGCATTGGTGGTCATGCAGACGGAGAAAATGTGGCAGCAAACACTGTTGGAGACGCGGACGAGGAGGCCGCTGCAAAGGAGAAGCTCGGGGAAGCAAAGGAAGAGTTGCGGGCAGCTTACGAGACTGCCAAACACACCACGAGCGAGAATGCAAAGGCGAGGTATGAGGCTGCCAAGGAGAAGGTATCCCAAGCGACTGGGGCTTTGGGGGGAAAGATGAATAAGAAGGAAGAACTATGAGACCACCACTCTGGATCATAATGATATATCTATGGGGGAATTAGTTCTTCTGTACTTCACATCTTAATGTCTCGTCTAGTAGTGTATGTAGAACTTGCGTACAATTGTAGTGGTGTTGTCTATTCTCACATCACTTTGTGTGCAGGGCCGGCCCTGGGGTAAGTCTGACAAGACTTCGGACTTGGGCAACCCTCCTCCATAGGGCAACCCTCCAGGCCATTTAGCTTTCTTAGGACCGGTCCAACAAAAATTCATTAAATATTTATCTTTCAATAAGGATAAAGGGCAACAAAAATTAACTCCGGCTAAGGCAACCCAAACCGCGGGGCCGGCACTGTTTGTGTGACATCAAGCATTGAAATTACATTTATTCATTAACTTAACATCTCAAGTATTGAGATATATTCTTAAAAAAAAAACTCCTTACATTGAAACAAAATTGACGATCGAGAACAGGTCTCTGGGAAAAAAAGAAGGTGGAATTAAAAAGAAAAAAAATTATGATAAACCAAACTTATCATGAAGCTCTATGTTTGCACTTCATTGATCTGCCACCTTCCCATCCAGCTTATCCTCCATGTCCCCCGCGGCCTTCGAGGCCTTCTCCTTGGCGGACTCGTAGGCATCCTTCGCGTTGTTTCTCGAAGTCTCGTACGCGCTCTCGGCGTTTTGCTTCGCCCCTTCGTAAGCCCTGCCGGCAGCGTCCGCTGCGTCCCCTCCCTTTTTCATCGTAGCGTCTTTCGCCTCGCCCCGCCTTATCCATCATGTAGTCCTTCGCATCTCCGGTCTTCTGTTTCGCCCCTTCGTAAGCCCTGCCGGCGGCGTCCGCTGCGTCCCCTCCCTTTTTCATCGTAGCGTCTTTCGCCTCGCCCGCCTTATCCATCATGTAGTCCTTCGCATCTCCGGTCTTCTGTTTCGCCCCTTCGTAAGCCCTGCCTGCAGCGTCCGCTGCGTATCCCCCCTTGTCCCTCACATAATCCTTCGCGTCCCCGGCCTTCTGCGAGGCGATGCCCGCGGCTTCGTTGGCCCCGTCCGTCACCGCTTCCGAAGCTCGTCCGGCTTTGTCCGTCACGAAACCTTTGGCCTCGTCGGCCTTCTGCGACGCGACGTCTGCAGCCCGGTAAGCTCCGCTCGCCATCCCTCCGGTCTGGCTCATCACAGTTTCTTTGCCGTTCCCGGCTGCGTCCATCGTGCAGTCTTTGGCCTCTCCTGCTTTGTCCATCACTGCATCCTTAGCTTCCCCAGCCTTCTCGGTTGTCACAGCTGCACCTCCTGTCATTTTGTTGTAAATTTGAGAAAAGAGACTAATAACTATCAAATATTGAAATTACCTTGTAAGACCATCTCCAATGGTGATTTCTAAAATTGAGTTCTTATCCTACTTGGCATTGTAATTTAAGAAGATTTTTATCCTAGTTGAAAGAGTTCCAATGGTTCTCAATTTCTATTTTATGTGTCACATAGTAAAAGGACTAATTTAATGGTGTGGAGTCCAATAATAATTATCATGAGAGAGAAAAAATTTCTATGAGAGTTTCTACAAACTACCATTGGGAGAAATTGTTTCTAACCCCCATTGGAGATGGTCTAAGACTACTCTAAAATAAGTTGTTTATTGAGAAATGACAATCCACCGTTCCGTGTAATCCTTCCAAAATGATATTTTGTACGCCCCTAGGGTGACTGTGCTGCCCTCGTCCACATGGCGGCCTGCCATTGCCTCTGCAAAGCTCGGGTCCATCCTGGGCCGGAGATCAAATGGTTGTGCGCCATGTGGCTGCGGGCCGGTACAGTCACTCCCCGGGACGGACAACGTAGCAGCATTGATAATTATTAACATCACTAGCATCTTTCGTGCCACCATGTTCGGAAGGCGTGCACTACGCGGTCCATAGGTTCGCTCCCACCATTTTATTAAACTGAAAGACCACCAGAAAGAATGCCTCCCAAAAATATTGTATACCATTAAGAAACAAAATGTCGTACATCCAATTCACAGATTTTTTTTTTCCAATGTCAATTCCTCTTTCCCTAAGATACTTGATCTATGTGGGATCTAGGGAGCACGGATATTCCAAAAACGTCCCGTGTATCAGATATGTATAGGATACACTTTGGACACTCTGAAGTATACTAGGACACACACACACACACGAAATTAGGTCCGTGTCGGTGTGTATCCAAACAACATATGAACAGAATACAAGAAATAAAACCAGCAACGCCGTAATTATTTATATTCTTACCATATGCCATATCGGACATCTTCGCTTTGGTCGTCTTTGCAACGTCACCCGCTGCATCCATCATCTGTTCCGCGGCCTTCTTCCCGTTTTCGTGCCGGCGGCCGAGCCCCCTGCAGCACGATATCGCACATATGCATTACTCCGCATAATTAATTACACACGTACGTACGTACGTACCATTTCCAACAATAGGATGAATCTACTAACGAAGTAACTATTAGTATAAGCTGGTGATCTAGAGAGCTCACTCGTTCATTTTGTCGCGAGCCCAGTCGGACCACGACGTCGTCGTCGATGAATCCTTGTCATTTGCTGCGTCTTGCCCGTCGTTGTAGCCGTAAGCTACTGTCGGGGCATGACGCATTGAGAAGGCGGCTAAACATACGAAGATGATCAGTCGAGTACATGCACGATCGGTTGTTGCACCCATTTCTATACTTAATTTCTTGAGCAGTAATTGTGGAAGTAATAGTAATTGTGGAATTAATTGCAGTAGTTATGGAAGGATCCAAGGGAGTGCATGCCCCGATAAAAATGTAGTTTTGTGTGATCGAGCGGAAGCGAGATGTACATATGGCCATGGAGGGAGGTACGTGACCGTTTCTTCTGCAGACCTAGCTCTTTGTTACAGAGTGTTAAGGAAATAAAATAAGTATAAAAGTGTTCTCGTTAGGGAATATTTTAAAGAAATGTTGTCACCCAAAACAATTTGGATGATGCCCTCTCAAATGATGTAGAGTTAGCGTGGCAAAGAATTTTGGAAGATGCCATGTCCAATAAACCAGATAAATCTAAGTTTGAGAAAATTTATGGGAGATATTTTTTTATTTTTGTGTGCAATATTAAATATATTTTTATGCAATCTGTGTGTAATCTTATTTGAGTGATGTTATATGTACCTCCAAAAATTACATCCCTCCATATCACTCCACCACGTGGCACTCTCTTATTGACGGAAGCAAATAGGAGAGAGGCTGGGGATGACATAAGAAATAGGAGAGGTTCACGTGGCGAAGGGACATGGAGGGATGAAATTTTGGAGCTACGTATAGTATTTTATGAATTTGGATAGAAAATAATATTGGATAAAAAAAAAAATTAATATTTGTTTACCAAATGACAGGTTTTAAAAAAAAATTGGATAAAAAATAAAATTGTATAAAAAAAAATTCAAAGCCAAGTTTTTTTTTTTTTTGTAACAAAATTGTATAGAAAATAAGATTGCATCCAAAAATCATATATACCCAAAGTTAATGAAATTGGATATGAAATAAGATTTCAACCAAAAAAAAACAGAAGCCGAGATCTTTTTAATAATTTGGGATAGAAAAAAAAAATTGCACCTAAACAATCAAAGTCAAGATTTTTTAAAATTTTGGAATAGAAAATAAGATTACATCCAACAAATGGAAGTCAAGATTGCAATTTATTTGTTGACCTTAAAATCAAAGCAAAATTTTAAAAACCTTATTTTCAGAATGTTAATCTTATTTTTACAAAGACAAACATAATAAAAGGAAGCTAATACCACTAAAATATTAATTTTTTTATGATGTGGCAGCTAACATGACGGCTATTGTGGGATTACTCAAATGGTCCATATTTATATCTAAAATCGTAGGGTTGAAATTAACAAATAAAGAGAGAGAATATATCATGTCCGGGCTGGATGGGCCTTAATTTAGAATTAGGGCGACCCGGACCGACCCAAGTAAGACTAAACTTTCAGTAGTGTCAAACCATCCCGTGCCGACCCAAATGCCAGCCCAGATCTTATTGTTCCGTTGGGGGCCGTTATAGGATGGCCTGCCCGAACTGCACGCACGTCTATCCCAATACAATAATTTTCTTTTATATATTCTTATGTTCCATGACATGCATTGTCACGTATGCATTTACGATGATCACTATTGAACAGGCCCGAAGCTAATATTCATGACAACTTGGCCAGTTACGAAAAATAAATGAGGCATATTCTCTTATTATTATTTTTCTAATAAAATTTTTAGAAATTAAATTATCCAAAATTAACATCGACCATGGTAAAACATTCAACTACATTATCTTTGAATTGAAATATGATTATCCGATAATTATATTTTTAAGTTTTATAGAATAACTGGACGTACGGAATTGTGGTTATAACAAAGACTTAAGTAAATATGTGTCAAAAGTTTAATTGTACTAATTTTTTTTCTTCTATATGTAGTTATATATAAAAAAATAAAATTTTTATTTGTATTTATCTCCCCTCTAAATCCTAATTGCTAATTCTATTACCCTCAATCATACTACACCACCAATCCTTCATAACTTATTATTTATAATTGTTTTTAAATACCTCCGCCCCCTTCCCATTTTTTTTACAGAAATTTTCAGATAAAGTAAAGAAATTTACCGAAATTTCGAAAAAAGTAATAAGTTTATGAAAATTACGTATAGCGTAATGAGGCGACAACTCCGATGGCGCGCTGGCAAAGTGGCCACTACGTTCGCTTGGGGGAGCCATGGGCCATGGCGCGTTCCAGGTGGAGCCATGGCCCTTGGCGCGCTGCCATGTCCACGTGCGGTGGGCGGTACAGGGTGGCGGTGGGGGGGGACAGGGTGGGGTGACAGGGCCACGTGAAGTGGGGTGGGGAACCAGTGGAGCGCCATGGACCATGGCGCGCTCCACGGGGAGCCATGGGCCATGGCGCGTTGTCCACGTGCCTGGCTAGGAATGGGAGGGAATGGGAGGGAAAAAATGGGTGTCCACGTGCCTGGCTAGGAATGGGAGGGAATGGGAGGGAAAAAATGGGTTAGGAATGGTAGGGAAAAAAGACAGTCAGAGAGCTCCAACTCCGATGGCGCGCTCCCACTCTCTCCCCACTACCAACGGCTACATCCAAGGGCTACATGTACTTCTCCCTTCTCCCCTGCAACATCCAACGGCTACATGTACTTCTCCCTTCTCCACTGCACCTTCAACGGCTATATGTAAAGTAGAGTGCGCCAACATTCCTGGCGCGCTTTTTCCAACGTCTACATTTTAACGTCTATATTCTCATCGTCTATATATTTCAATGTTAACTCTCTCTCTACGCAAACACATCTCCTATCTCTTACAGAAGCACACAACTCTTTCTCCTTTCTCTCACAGAAGCACTCCTCTAAAGCTTGGAAGCGCAAGTCTTCAGAAGCTAGTATCTCCCTCTTACAAGCTTCCAACTCCTGACGGAAGCCAGTATCTCCCTCTGAAGCTTCTCTCCCTCTTACAAGTTCTCATTCTCTATTAGCTAAACATTGTCAACCAACTTATTTTTTCCATGGATCCTAATATTAAAATAGTCTGCTCACATGGTTGTAGAGTAAATGGGTTAACTTACGAAGGAGGCGACACCCAATTTTTTACAACTTATCGCCATATTACCTTAGAAAATTTACGCAACTTAATTTCAACGCATTTTTCTATTAATTATCAATTTATTTTAAAGTCTGTTTTTGGTTCCACATGTTTATTGATAGATGGTGAAGAAGCATGGAATTTTATTCTTGAGATTAATTCACAATCACCTTATATTAGTTTATATGTTACTCAAGTTTCATCATTTGCTAATAGAACTAATGATGAATTTGTTTCTAATTACCCACATGTTAACGCAGGTGCTAGTTCTTCTCAAACAATTGCTCCCTTACAAGATGAACATAATGATGATGATGATTATGCTGATGATGATGATGATGATGATAATAATGATAATGATGATAATGATGATGACAATGAAAATAGTGATGATTTAATTGAAAATACTGGTTATGAGATAGATGATGATAGTACTGATAATTCTAGCACTCCTGAATTATTTGTAGGACAAACATTCGACACTCGTGCAAAATTTAGAAGTTTTATAAGTAATTTAGCAATTCAGCATAATTTCAGTTGTTCAGCCAGTGCAATGAATAATTCCCATGGAATTATATATAATTGTGATAAACAGAATTGTCATTGGAGAGTATATGCCAAATCCATAGGAAAAGGACAAATAGTTAAAGTTAGTACACTAGAAAGTCGTCATTCTTGTTTAAGTGGACTTACGACAGGACGTCATCGACTAGCTACCGGTGCATGGGTTAAGACAAAAATAGTTGATTTAATTAGAGATAATCCGTCATATAGTGCATCACAAATTGTGAAGGATATATTTAGAGAACATCGTATACATATTACATACTCTAAAGCATGGCGAGCCCGAGAAATGGCATTACGTAAAATAAATGGTAGTTATGTTGAGGCATATGCTGGCCTTGAGGAGTATGGTTTTAGAATTATGGAGTCGAATCCAGGTAGTAGATGTTTTATTAAGACTTCCGAAAGCAACAAGTTTGAGAGAATATTTATTTGCTTTAAGGCGTGTATTGATGGATTTTTAAGGGGTTGTTTACCTGTTATTAGCACTGATGCCACTTTTCTTTCATCTAAATATCAAGGTATTTTATTTATTGCTTGTGCTCATGATCCTAATTATCAATTGTATCCTATTGCTTATGCTGTTGCCGAAGGTGAGAATACTGATTCTTGGTCTTGGTTTTTAAATGGTCTTAGACTATCATTTGAAAGTTATTTTAATGATTGGAGTAGTATCTCATTTATTTCTGACAAGCAAAAAGGATTAATACATGCTATGCGAAATATATTTCCAGAATCGCCTCATTTCTTTTGCATTCAACATTTTAAGCAGAATATGAAGTCTATTGTGAGAGAGAAAAAATTTCATCGGTTGTTAGACTCTCTTGCTAGATCATATAATGAAACAGATGCACAGTACTTGTTCGAGATAATTAAAGCAGAGAACATGACGATGTACAATTGGCTTATTGGTACAAATGATGAAAATCGTCATTTTGCACATTGGATTACAGCATATGCTCCTTGTCCTAGATTAGATATTAACACTTCTAATCTTGCTGAATGTTTTAACAATTGGATTAAGAGTTTGCGTGATAAACCAATAACGACACTTCTTGATGGTATTAGAGCAAAGATTATAACACTTCATGACAAAAACAGGAATCATGCTCAAAATTTAGACACAAGTTTTTGTCCTAAGATGTTAAAGACTATGACATCTATTACCAATGAGAGACATCAACTTCAGATATTACGAATTGATAGTTATTTGTTTGAAATATTAGACCGTGCATCGAGTAGAACATATGTTGTACGGTTAGATGAAAGATCTTGTACATGTTTAAGGTGGTATCATACTTACATGCCATGTATACATGCATGTTTTGCTTGTCAATATTGCAGTGATGAGGTTGAACATTACTATCCTATAATATTTTCTACTGACAGGTTGAGAAGTGTGTACGAGCCACAGATGGAACCAATTCCAGTTCCATACAACATTCAAGCGGCTTTGGTAAGGGGCGAAATTGGAGTTCCAGATGTCAGACGCAAAGCTGGAAGGCCGAAGAAAAACCGCATCAAACCACGAGAATTATCGACAAGGGAACTTCGTTGCGGCAACTGTGGTTTGATGGGACACAACAGAAGAAAATGTACAAGTCAACCAAGAGAATGATGACAATAGAACTTGTATTTTTCATTGTAGTACCAACATTCATGTCAACTTTTAAACATTACATAATAAAATTTTATTTCAAACTCCTTTGCGGGCCATGCGTTTGTAACGCCTTCGTTCTACCTGTCTAAGGCCAAGTCGGGCTCTTCTTTCATCTGTGGTCTCCTCCGCTCTTCTTTCATCCTCTTCCTCGGCCTCCTGAGTAGGCACCGGGGCTGACGGAGACGTAAACAATTGCGAGTAATACGACATGCCTTCAAAGGAATACGCTGCGGTAGTGTTGATTTCCTCAGTCGTGATGCGTTGATTATAGGGCTGAAAGGCTGAGGAAGAGCCCATGCCCACATACTGTTGACTGAGCCCTTCTCCAGCGTAGTGTGGGGTAGTGTACTCTGCAGCGTAAGGCTGGCTAGGGTACTCTGCAGCGTAAGACTGGCTAGGGTACTCCGGAGGGTACTGCTGGCTAGTGTACGCTGGAGGGTACTGCTGGCTGCTGCCCTCTCCATGGTACTGCTGGCTGCTGCCCTCTCCATGGTACTGCTGGCTAGGGTACTCCGGAGCGTACTGCGTGCTGCTGCCCTCTCCAGCAGCACCCTCTCCAGCAGCGCCCTCTTCAGCATCTTCCTCATCCGCCTCGGCCTCTGGCTCAACCGACCTGCGACGTCGTGAACGTCTCAGGGGCACAGTGGCACTCGGATAATCGGCCGGGATACGGGTATGCAATGGAGGCATATCAGGATCCCGACCAAGACTAAGTGAATCGACACGGTTTAAAATATCGTGCATCCACTCCCGTCCATGCGGCCACAAACGGCTCTCTGGTTCTTGGTAATATTGTCGTCCCGTAATTGCCTGAAATTTGAAATATGAAAATGAAAATTGTGATCATATAGTTCTTATTTTGGATTAGTGGTAAAGGCGTACCGCTTCAGATATGCCTTCAGCAAAAGCTCGCAGAGTAGGTTCATCTACGGCTTTAGGCTTGAACCGTGGCTCCTCGAATATGTACGCTCTGTTAGTTATACGAGGCGCTCCCCACCAGTGCCTATAAGCAATGTTGCCTTCATCTGCATTACGTTGGAACAATAGTAAGACAAATATATTTGTGTACGCTATCTGTCCAAGTATACTACTATGTTGGAACTTACATTCATCTACGTGCGTTATTCGGGGAAGATTTGCCACACTATAATCCTGGAACCGCCTAAACCAGGAAGCTCTAGCAGACTCAATTCTGTTTCTTGCATTAGCTATATCATAACTCATGCATGGAGGGTCAGGCGGGATTATCTGGCAATAACCGAATTGTCGTAGAACGCGGTCTGCTGGATGATACATAGTATAGCGATCATATATAATAAAAGCTTTGTGCAGGCTTAGATGGAACGCTGTCCTTCTTATTTCTGGACCGTTTTCATCATCCGAGTAGGGTATCCATATAACCTATTGAAAGACAATTATTCATGATAAATTTGTACCAAATTATTAACTGGATTGACTATACTAAATTTATTAGTTACCTCATTCCACTGCAACGTATCAAATTCTCCTCGATACAGTGAAACATCTCTGTGTAAATTATGATGTGGGTCCACTACATTTGTGGCCCATCGCGTAGCAAGCGGAAAAATTCCAATATCACTTGGAATGCTGGTTACAGGTCGACCAATAAAAAAATGTTCGTAACACCATACCTACGACAGAAATAATTCGATATTCAAGAAAATGTATATAATTGAAATCAATTTAGATATTGATTTTCCATTACCTGAACCAGCGTCGCGCACCCACACAAATTTTTGGAACCATTCGATCTTGCAAATTTCGTCAAGCTGGCATATAGATACGCTAATGTAGCAGCTCCCCATGCATGACGAGTAGGTACTTTAAGATCATCTAAGAATGGTAGCAGTCGGACGTTTATTCTATTTCCCTGTCCATCGGGAAATAACATTGCCCAGGACAAACAGAGCAAATATGCTCTAGTACAGCAAAGTATCTGCAAATTATGAAACTAACATATTAAAATTAACTCGCTATTAAAATTAATAAATATTAGCCAAAAATACCAAAGAGGGACATACCCTGTAATCATTGACCGCGACTGGACCGTCGATAGTCCTATCTAAATCCATAAAATTACCCCGAAGCCAAGTTATCGTGACAAAACTCCTTGCTCCTAGGTCCGCAGGGGGCGTAATGCCTAGATATCTCCTGACTATTTCACACGGATTTAAATTTGTATCAAAATATATTGGTTCACCTGTAATAGGTAATCCTAGAATATTTGCGACATCCCAGAGTGTGATTGTCATTTCACCAACAGGCAACTGAAATGCGTTGCGTTGAGGCCACCAACGCTCGGCGAGACTAAATATGAGGTGAACATCGTGGACTAAAATTTGAATTTCATCCAGATAATGAAATCCAAATGAACGCACCAACTGCTTTTGATCATCAATTAACTCCCATGTCTGATACCTTCTCTGATTCCTCCAACTTCCATGCTCCCGTGTTCGAGCCTCGGGAGGATAATCATATAACTACAAGCGAATTTTATTTGTTACATTTATGTAAAATAAATAAATAATACAGAATAACGAGAGTTACCATTTTAAAATTTACCTTCCCCTCAAAAACTAACTTAGATATATGAGTTTCTCTTTCCTGTTTCACGATTTCTGTAGTCGGTCCCCCGGGAATAAATCCGTCATTCCGTGGATTCATCTGTTACATTTTTTCGAAAATACAATAAGTAATACAAATATTCAAATAAATTCAAAATTTAATCTTGTTCAAGAGTTACTTACATTGGAAAAAGGAGGATGAAGATGAAGATGAAGAACAAGAGAAAGAGGTGTTGTGGTGCTGTCTAAATTATGTGAGGAAGAAGAAGAGAAAGAGGTGCTGTGGTGCTGTCTAAATTATGTGAGGAAGAAGAAGGGAAAGAAGGAGAAATTTATAGAGGGGAACGAGAGAAAGAGGTGCTGCCAAATGCTGCCAAACAAATTCATTGATGGCTCGTCATATAGGCCAAACCAGTGTTCCAAGTGCTTTATGTGATTTCAGTGAGTAAGTGATGACTCTGACATAAATGAGTCAGTGATGACTCTGTCGTAAATGACCAGAGGGCGCCATCACTAATGGCTCTTCATATAGGACAAACACAACGCGCCATCATTGATGGCGCGTCTTTTGGTGATTTCAGTGAGTCAGTGTTGACTCTGACATAAATGAGTCAGTGATGACTCTGACGTAAATGACATAAAGCCAGAGAGCGCCATCACTAATGGCTCGTCGTATACACAACGCGCCATCATTGATGGCGCGTCTTTTGGTGCACTTTACAGGCGCGCGTCTTTATGACCTGACACTCCTCCGTGCTCCTGACACAGCGTCGTCCTCCGTGCTCTTTGACCAGCAGCAGCATAGCGCGCCATCAATGATGGCGCGTTCTTCTATATTATTTGCCTGGCCGATGGCGCGCCATCGATGATGGAGCATTGTTACCCAATCTGCAATTTCCCCAAACTTCTCACTTTTTTTAGCATTTTGGTAAACATCTTTACCCCCTATGAAAATTTCTGTTTTTTTTAAATGGGGGGAGTACTGGAGGTAATAGTATTAGCAATTATGATAGGGAGGGGGAAGATAAATACAAATAACCCTAAATAAAATATATATAACATATAAAAAAAATTTGGAGGGCTATGAATTATGGATTAACTAAATGACCATTTCTTACCTAGTGCAAAAATTCAATGTTGAATTCACACGAGAATTAAAGTAAATATATAATATTCACAAAAAGTTATTTTTTTGTGATCCAGCATAATGTACGAATTTTTGTGTACACTGTATTACAAGCCATTTTGATCCACTGTTTTCAATTTTCAAACATATAACCATATTTTTTGTGGTTCGATTTCAATACCGTCCGCCTATTGCAAGAGCCGGCTGAGTTCGGTTAATCATAAAGATTGTGGTAAACAACATGTTAAGATGGTCACTTAAGTATAATAGTACATATATTATGTAAGTGATGCTTCAATATGCTTTAGTTTAGATAATCTTCAGGGTATAGTCTTGTTGATGCTCTTAGACTTTGGCGTGTCCATTGCTGTCACACAAGAGCTTAAAAGTTATCAGAGCTTGTTTCTTCACATGTAACATTGCCATTTCTTTAGTTATGAAGAATTTGAATGGCAGTGTTATTAGTTTTTCTTTCTTTCTTTCTTTCTGTTTTTCTTTTCTTTCACTCTTATCAGAGTCTGGCAAAGCAGGAAGAGACAAGTAAGAGCTAATGTCATTGCTGCTGCAGCTGCAGCTGCAGCTGCAACCTCTGCTGCGTGGTGTGTGATATGGAAAGGAAGTCTTAGCTTAGCTTGCTAGCTCCCATTTCTCGCACAAGAAGACGACAAAGAAAGAAAAGGAGAGAAAAAGTTAGAAGAATAGAGCAGCAGCAGTGATAGTGAGGGGACATGGAGTTGACCCTTCATTGCACGGATTTTAAGGCACCGGACCGGATAGGTCAAGGTGTTTTCGGTCCGGTCCGGTCCGGGCCGGCCCACGGTCCAGGGGCGGCGGGCCTGACCGGGTTCGGGCCGGTCCAGGACCGGCCCACGCTAAAATTCGGTCCGGGCTAAGCCCGGCCCGGTTTTCATCTTTTGGGCCCAGCCCGGCCCATTGAACCGGGCACTAGTGGGGTCGGTCCGGGCTGAACCGGACCACGGGCCGGTCCGGGCCTAGGGCGGTTCGGGCCGGTTCAGGCCGGTTTAACCGGACCGGCCCGGTTTGTTGGTTATTTTTTTTTTTTTTTTTTTTTTTTTACAGTTTTTTGTTTAATTTAGTTTTTTAATCATTTTTTTTTTGTATTTTAATTTTAAATTTTTTTAACTTAAATGTTTATAAAAAATATTTATAAAATGTTTATACAAAATATGTTTAAAAAATATTTATAAAATGTTTATAATTTTATGTTTATACAAAATATGTTTATAAAATGTTTATAAAATGTTTTCTTTTTAACACAAATGTTTATAAAATGTTTTTACAAAATATGTATTTTCTTTTTAAAACCATTTTAAAAACCATGTAAAGTAATCATTTTCTTTTGTATTTTAATTTTAAAAATTTGTAACTTAAATGTTTATAAAATGTTTATACAAAATATTTATAAAAGTAATGTTTATACAAATATTACAAATGTTTATAAAAATTTATAAAAATTTTAAAAAAACATTTCTCCCTCTTCCTTTATCCGGACTTGGGACCGGCAAATGCTTGTTTGGCATAGGCGGAGTTAAAAAATGTTTTTTTTTTTTAAGTAAAAATAGTTTTTGAAAGTATAAGTTAAAAAATTTGAATAGTATAAGTTAAAATTAAAAATTTGAATAGTATAAGTAAAAAAAAAAATAGTTTTTGAAAGTATAAGTTAAAATTTAAAATTGAAATGTATAAGTTTAAACGTACATACCTGATACCTTGCACCGTAGCCTCATTGTTGTTCGCCTTCATGCAATGAAAGCGATTCCAAATCCAGCTCGTGGATGTCATGATCTTCTTCATCTTTCTGGTTTTGTGTTCTTTTATCGGCAGCCATCCAATCTTGTACGCACACGATTGCTTCCAAAATATCGGGCTTCAAGCGGCTCCTCCTATCGCTCAACATCCTCAAACTTGCACTAAAACAGGACTCCGATGCTACCGTCGACACCGGAACCATCAGTAGATCACGTGCTATGTTAGAAAGCACAGGAAATCTCTTGTCGTGTCTCTTCCACCATTCTAGAACGGCGAAGTGATCTGGAGTCTCATCTTCGTCTTGATAAGAGTTAAGGTAAGCAGACAACTCTTGAGTAGGTTGGGAAGATTGCTTTTGTTTCTTCCTTTGTAGTATGCGACCGGCTGCTGATAGCTTAGACGCCAAGCCGGAGCTACTACTAGCCCCCCCCCCTGAGTTGGTCGGGTCGACGTTGCTCCTTCTTCGTACAGTATAACTAACCTTTCCAAAGCCACTTTAACTTCTGCCTTCATGTCAGAAACGTCTATACCCATATATTCTCCATATCCTTCTAATAAAACCTCTACGCCATCCAATTTGATTGTAGGATCAAATATGGAAGCCAAACAATATAAAAGAGGTACTTCACCCCAATATTTCCTAAATTTGACTTCCATATTTCTCACCGCAATTTCAAAATTTGGATAATCTCTATATTTAGAAAATAAATAAGACATGTTACAAAGTTCACGTAAAGCTAAGCAAGATGTGGGATAATAAACACCAGAAAGAGTTAATGTAGCATTGTAAAAAACTTCTAAAAATTCACAAACACTTTCAGCTGCTACCCAATCATCATCAGTAACCTGATAGTCAAAGGTGGCATCCGAAGTACAATAATATGTAATAGCAGTCTTAAAAGGAATTGCATATTTCAACATCAAGTAGGTGGAGTTCCACCTAGTTGGTATATCCTTCACAAATCTTCTAAAAGTCATACCAAAATGTGCGCAAGTGCATGCAAAACTTTGTTGTCTACTTGGAGACGAGTTTAGGTGGAGCAAGCATTGTCGCAGAGTGTCTAAATGGGGTTCAAAAAATTTTAAACATTCTTTAACAACTAAGTTAATTATATGGCAAGCACACCTAACATGCATAAGTCTACCTTCTAAAATAGGCTTAAAAATTACTGACAAAGAAGACATAGCAGCATTGTTGTTTGATGCATTGTCCAAAGAGACAGAAATTTTTTTAGCGTGAATATCATATTCACGCACGTGTCTTGAAATCTCACTTGAAATTACAGCGTCCGTGTGTGGACATTCTATAAGTTTAAGACAGATGATGCGTTTTTGCAACATCCATTGTGCATCTATATAGTGTGCAGTAATACAAATATAAGCATAACTCCATTTAGTAGTCCAAATATCAGAAGTAATAGCTAACTTACTAATATTTTCAAAATCCGCTTTCATAGCGGCTTTTTGCTCGTTGAAGAGACGAATGGTCTCCGTTCGAGCTTGTTGCCTACTCACTTTAGTAAAGGAGGGGTTTAGAGAAAGTGATATATAATCTCGTAAAGATTCGCTTTCACCCGTCGTGAAAGGAAGTTAGTCACGAATAATATATTTTGTTAATTCGGTTTTATGCCTAGCAGCTGAATAAGTAAAGTTACCAATTGAAGAACCGGTGGCGCCGAAGCTTATTTGGGTTTGGGACGCTTGAAGTGTGTCCTTCCCGTAGCAAGTGTCGTAGTGTCTGGATATAGTCCCGGTGCCACCGCCCTTCTTCCATGCATACTGGTTGCAACACTTCTTGTATTGCGCCTTGTACGGTTTCGGTTCCCCCTTGGCATCTAAAACAAACGAACCATCATGATTAGTTTCAAAAATTAAAGTAAAATAATCCCAATACTTAGACCTTTTTTTTTTTTTCAGGACGTTGGGTGGTACTAGCTACTTCAGGAGGAGATGGTTGGCACCCCTCCGGAATCGGATGGGTGGCTACTTGCTCAGGTGGAATTTCATTACCGTCAAAAAAATTACTAAAATAATGGTAAGTCTGTCCAGCAAGATCAGGTGGGTTTGAACCTTCACCAGCCATATATAAAATAAAATAAAGTAAACTACGCTAGAAGAAAGTAAGGGGTTGAGAGGAAGATCGAGAAGCCGTAGAGCCGGAATGGAGTTGGAAGGGAGATCGGAAAGCCGTTGAGCACCGGAGAAGGAAAGCAGTAGAGCACCAGAGCACCGGGGAAGGAAAGCAGTAGAGCACCAGAGCACCGTAGAGAAATGTAGAGAATTTGTGAGGAATGAGTTGTGTTTGAAAAATGGGATTTTTGGGCTATTTATAGGAATTTTTTGGGGTTATTTTGGTAATTTTAGGCCAAAAAAGACCAAAATACCCCTCCCAACGTTTTAATAACGGCTATATGGGAGGGGTATTTTGGTAAAAGAACCCCCCCCCCCCCCCAAACGGTCAAAACTTTGAAAAAAAAAAAAAACCCCTCCAACGGTCGGCTGCAGCTGGACCGGTCCCAGCGGGCCGGGCCGGTCCAACCGGGCCGGGCCTATTTACTAAAAAAAAAACTATTTACTAAAAAAAAAAAAAAATTACGACCGGTCCGGGCCGGGCCGGGCTCGGGCTGTGGGGGGGGGGGGGGGCCCGACCCGAACCAAATGCACGTGGGGGGCCGGGCCGGTTCGGGCCCACGGCGGGCCGGTCCGGGCTTATAGGGGGGCGGGCCGGTGCGGTCCACGGGCGGGCCCGGGCCGAACCGGCCCAGTGAACACCATGACGGATAGGAGAAGCCCCCGTCCGGTCCGGACTCCGGCTAAGCTTCTCATTCGCGCCAACTTAATTTGCTCTCACATCTTCTCTTTTAAATATATTATTTATATTCTATTAAGGGCTAATTAGTGTTTAGATCCTAAATTTTATACCAACTTAGAATTTAAGTCCTAACATATCTAATTGGAGAGTTTAGATCCTGAATATTTTTTTTTTTCTATTATACCCTTCCTCCCAATACATGAGAATAATTTTTTTAATATAAAATGGAGGGTATAGTGGAAAAGATTAAAAAAAATAAATAAAATTTAGGGCATAAACTTTCTGATTGGACATGTTAGGGCCTAAATTCTAAGCTGGTATAAAATTCAGGGTCTAAACTCTAATTAGCCCTTCTATTAACAAACAAAATTATAAGAATATATTTTATAGGCTTAATTGCACTTTGATACCCTCAACAATTTTAGTTTTTTTAACTTAATACCCTAAACTTTTTTACTCAACAACTCGATATTCTCAACTATTTTATTTTTCAACTAAATACCTAAAAAAAAAAAATTCCAAAACTACCCTTCGCTCCCCCTCTCTCTCTCCCCATGCACCCTCCCCCTCCCTCTCCGGCAATGCTCCCCCCTCCCTCTCCGGCGGTCGATGTGCCCTCCCCCCTCCGGCGGTGCGCGAGTGTAGTGCCCCGTCCCTACATCGTGCCCCGTTTTCGTCCACGGGGTGCGCGAGAAGGAACACTGTCGCTATTGATTCGGTCGGGACCGATAGGTCGGAATCGGCCGAGTCGATCGAACGGGAACGGTTGAATTAAGATCCATTCCACGTTATGGAATGGCTTCTTCGGAACCAAGTCCCATATTCAGCGGGTTGCGCCTCGAGGATTGGCTCTGCGGCTGAGTCGGGAGAGACCTCCTGTTGCTCTGGTTTTCATGGCGCACTTGATTTGGCTTTGGCTTTTGTTTTCGTGAATGCATTTTTCGTGACGCGTTTTCGAGCTTCGCATTCATATAGAATATCCTTGAATTATACAGTGTTCTAATCAGTTGCTTATGCGATTGCAGGTGATCGCGTAGGCGACGTCAGCGCAGCCAACCGGTCGCTTGCTTGAAGCAAGCCTAAGGCGAGTGGCTGACCTCCTTCGCCTCGTCCCTCTACTTCAAAAACTCAATATGTGAAGTAAAATGAATACTTGTCATAATAGTGTAGAATCAAAGAAATCGTAGCACGATTCTTCACGAAACACTTGTTATCAACTGCTGGTATTGGAAATAGAAAACATGTTCCTTATGCAAATCCACTTAGCCTATGCAAAGCCATGAATGAATCGATTAACGTTTATCTCAACGATACGGCTAAGTAAGCAAAACGGTCATTGGACAACTTGTCGACAAGGTGTAGTTTCCTCGAACGGTTGCCTAGGGCAAGGGACCGATTCGGCCCGGGAGGAACGAGTTTATAGTAAGCGCCAGCCCGTCATCGGCGCAAGTTAGGCGGGAACTTTTGTAACTCCCAAAATCATGTTTGGTAAATTTTAGGATTTTTTATTTTCTTTAATATTGCTTCTTACGAAATCTATTTTCGATTAAAATGAATTTCGGATTTTCTTCAATTTGAATACAAATTTAAGTATTTTAGATATATTACAATATTGTTATTATTATTAATATTGATTGAATCGTAAGTTACTATTAACTGTTAATCATGAAAAATGGTTTATTAATATTTTTGGATTTAGTTAATCTAGTGGGCTTGTTTTAAACTGCTGATTTTTAAATGATTTTAGCAGTGAATAAGGCTGGACCGGGTTACAGGCTGGTTCATTTAACAAATTGTTATTATATTTGAATTTGAATTCTGTTGGTAAATTGAAAGCTGTTAGAATATTTTTAGTAAAATCCTTTAAAGTATTAGAGAGAATATTTGATTTTTAGAAAGCTGTTTAAAACTGTTTGGAAGTTCTGATTTTGAAAATCAACAGAGGAATTTATTTTGAAATTCGAAAATCTGTTATTGACCCTTCTAATTAAAAGAACCCAGATCTACTTGTTATTACAACACTGCCACTATACTAGACCCCAGATCTATTACTATTTACTACTGTGCCACTCTCCACACACAATATTTTATTATATAACTGCACACAGTACAATGCAAATTCTGACAGACTGACACTTTCCCTCTATAATTTTTCTCTCTCTCTCCTCTCTGGCCATCCCGGCCGAGCACCATCGTCGCCATCGCTGGAGTTCAGCACCGGAGTCCAGATCCAGACCACCAACCGTCGCAGGACATCCTTGCCATGTCAGGACAGACACGGATCTCCTCGTTCTAGACCGCTGTGCCGCCTCGATCTTCGCGGACGACTCCTCGATCTCCACGCCATCTCCTCGTGGTCACCGCCACCGCCAAAGAGGAGCGTCGTCAGCCGCTAGATCTCGTCCTCACCGATCGAGCCGACGAGTTGCTTCTCGATTCCTGTGTCGTCCCGAAGAGCAGTGCGTCGCCGCGAGTAGACCAAGTCATCGCCGGAGCCGTCCACCGCCACCGATCGGGGCCGTCAGTGGCCAGATCCGGTCATTGATCGACCAGACCCGAAGCTTCGTCGTCAGATCTTGAGGCTGGAACTCCGTCTCGAGCCAAAAGTCGCCGGATCCGCCTGTGCCTCGCCGCGAAGCCACCAGACAGCGGTGAACCCGAGGTGAGCCTCTTTCCATCTTCCTGTCCCTCTCCTTCTTAAGGTTCATTTTAGGGTGATAGGGTGTTTGGGTGAGTATTTGAGAGTTGTGGGTTGGAGAACGAAGAAGTGTAGGAAAATGGGAGAGGCCGGCTGTGTGTGGGATGGGATTTGAGCTATATTGGGCTTGAGAGTGTAGAAGAAGGAATTAGATGTGTGGAAATAATGTTGCGTGTGGCGTAGGAATTTTTGTTCGGCTTATGAGTAAAGAGAGAGTGAACGAATGGAGAAGAGTGGCATGTTGTTCGGCTGAATGAGGATAGGGAGTAGGTGAAGAAGAATATAATGGGGTGGGTTTTGTTCGTGGAGTAAATGAGAAGAGTGGGCTCTTCCATTTATTTCTGACGGATGACAGGATTGAATGGAGATGTAATGATGATGCAGAGAAGAAGAAGTAGAGGAAGAGGAGGACTTTTTCTGTTCGGCTAGGAAGAAATGAATGGTGAGGATGACTTGTTCGGCTGAAGAGTATTTAATATGTGAGAGAGAAGCTCTTTAGCTGCATCCTCGATAACCGAGAAGCCAGCTGTGGTTTGGCCTTTCGGAAACGAAGGGTTACTTGATGTGTCTATTCGAGAGGATGAAGAGCCATTGGAAATTTTGGCTACTAGTGCAGTATAGGTGGGTCCAGTTTCTGAGTGTAAGCAGGGTGCTGGGTTCTCCTTTAGAAATAGCAGAGTGTGGGCTGAGCCCATGTAGTGGACTGTTTAAGTAGGAAAAATAGGAAAAATATTAGAACAGATTATGTGTGGGCCGAGCAGGTTATCCCTTGACTTGGGCTGCTGAGAGACACTTTATAGCTGGGCTGTGATTTATAGATTGATATATGTATAAATTTGGGTCAGAGTGATGGGCTAGATTTTATGAATACTGTGTTGTAGGTAAAATGTTGAAATTCATGTTATTATCTTATTTAGCATTATTTTTCGTACTATTAATATTAGTTTTGTCAGATCAAATTCGTATACATATCTAAAATTTCTAAGAATTACTTGTTATAAATATTGTAGCATATTAGCAAATGTTTACTTATAAGGTTTTACTAAATATAGTTAAAAGATAATTTCAAGCTATATCGATAAGTATTTTCTATAAAACATTTTCTTAGTTTATTAATTAAGATTTGGTAAGTTAATCATATCTGGCTAATTGTCATTATTCAAACCCTAATTAATTGTACAATATATAACAGGTGATTCATTACAACCATGCAGTACTATTATCGTGCAACCAAATCAAGGCAAGTACATTCTATGGTTTTGTTCAGTACATTTTCCTTGTTCTTTATTGCTGACACACTACGACACGTTCATGATCTTTTCTGGCTTGTTCTTTCATGATCTTACTTGCTCTTTCATGATCTTACTTGCATCTTGGGGTGGGGAATACTCTAGATATGTGACCAAACCCGGATACTTATTCATGATCTTTAGTTTAGGCCTCGCACAGTGCACGCGGGTCCTAAGCCGTACCTACATGATCTTTCAGGATCTTTTCATGCTCTTTCATGATCTTACCTAAGCCGGTCACATATCATAGTAGTATTTCAAATATATTACACACATGTTCAGGATTTTGTTCTTACATTAGTTCCTATGATCCTGATCTTGATATTAGCTATAGTCATGATCTTTCCTGTATCTTTATAGCAGTAGTTCATGTTCTTCATGTTCTTTACATACCTTGTTCTTATCCTGTTCTTCCAGCATTTACTTTTCATATCATTATGTTATTGTTCATTACCTAGAACTGTACTTTGCTCCGCTCCTGACTGGATATGTTATGATAGGTGAGATGGAGGCTTTGTGTGACACATTACTATGGACAGGATACTGCCTTCCCTCCTGAGCCAGCTGGAGCTGCTTGTGACCTAGAGGCCGCAGAGGCCTAGTACTTCATTTAGTTTCCATTTATCTTTCCATGTATTGAGACTAACAGACTCTTATAGTTGAATTGTAATAAATTTAGATATTGTATCTCTTTTCTGGTTGGGACACATTATATAGATGCTGTGATTCTATACTTTCATGTTTATCTGGTTAGTTTCCCTAGATTGGTACAGCTTACTTCATTGTGTCTAACAATGAAGGCTGGGCGTGTCCGACTCGTGTCCGATTATTCGGGAGCGGGTCGTGACATGTTTTAGTGGTGGCCCATGCAGGTCCATCCTAATGGTACCTAGGACTTAGCGTACTATTGGGGGACTTGGTTTACACTAGGGAAACTTGATCACAGCATAGGAAAATCGAAAATAAGGGTATATCAGGTATATCAGGTGTATCAGGTATTTTGATATTCTATAAACACTTGTTGTATGAAGGTCTAGGTTATTTAACAGTTTTCTGTTTTGCAGATAGTTCAAAAGCATGCGACACCAGAACTGTCAATTCACCTGCACTTGACGTTTTCGAGCTTCCACTACGTTCTATCGCTCTACTATCCCCATGGGTAGTACGTGGTTGACGAAGATGATTGAAGAGTTCCTTGATACCCAGAGAGAGCAAGCCGTCATTTTCCAAGCCAGACTTGTGCATGCACTTCTCGAGCCAGAAAAGACTTCTGCTTTCCAGACTCCCAGACCTTTGGACTTCTCCGACACCAAGCGCATATCTTGCACCAAAGAGCAGATCGAGAACCTGAAGCCGCCACTGAAGGTCATCTCAGCATGTGAGGATCCGACTTCTCTGAAGATTAGAGCCACCAGCCAGGAGATCCAGAATGTAGCGCAGACAATGGCACGAAGCCGAAAGCTGAAGCTCATGAAAGACATGAAGACTTATGATGAAAATATCAACTATCCTGGACCTGCAAAGCATCGCAACATTCAGTCGACGCTTCTTCAGCGACCTCATCAGAGGCAGATTCAGGACTACATTCAGTGAATGAAGGATTGACAGCAAGTCGCAGATCCCAAATGATCGAGGAGCATCAATATCTCGGTAGCCATATATTCCTGCCAGAGCCCTGCACTTCAGCCCCAGCGGGAGATCCCGATTCAGATCCAGCCGACGATCATTTACAAATTCTGCCACCTCTCGGGATGCCACTATGAAGAGTGCCGCAAAAGACGGAGGCTATGCTGTACTACGGATCGACTGCCCACCAAATAATGGATTGCTAGAGAACGTTGATCACATTGCCCGAGAACAAGCGCGAGGAGCATCAGACTACAGCAAAAGGGAACCACCTTTTCAGAATCAGCAACCACATGGAGCACTACCGCAAGGACCGGCCTACGACAGGACAGCTGAAGAAATTGAAGAGATTCCAGTCCCAGAGAAACACTGAAGATGGACTGAAGACAGAAGATTTCTTTTGCATGGTTGGAAAAACCATATATCTTGATTAATAATCCAGTCTTCCCTTAAATTCCTCCTAACACATTGATCATTCTTGAAAATTCTTGTTTCTATTTTGGAACCTTGATTGATGTTCGAAACTTATTTCAAGATATTGTTTCATATTCGGCAAACTTGTTTCAGACCCACAATTCGATATTGTTTGAAATCCATTATTGGATACCGTTTGTACATTCATTCAAGACCTTGTTTCCTAGTGATGGCTCCTAATTGTAAATTTTGTTCTTTTATCAAACTTCGTGATAATTAAGATTTAATTCCTATTCGAGACTTGTTTCCTCATTCATGACTTTGATTTTCTAGTCGAGAGTTGTTGGTCCACTATTTTTGTTTCGATCTTGTCCCCTATCCAAGATTTGCTTGTTTTATGGTTACTTGTTCCTACTCGTTTATTGATATTCTGTTTGCTAATTGAACTTGTACTACTCAGAATTATTTCTACTTGAAATATCATCCTGAAACCTTGTTTGAATCTTGCTTCTATTCGAGATTTCATTTGCAGATTTCGTTTTCTATCTTGAAAAATTTGCCTCGTTCCTATGAGATTTTATTTCTCAATCGTGAATTATTTTCGTTCTATTCACGATCTTGTTGATCTTGCCTCGTATTTTGAGATTTCACTTGTTTCATATCCGCTATCTAATACCATGTTTTCATATTCATTTTTTCATGACTTTGTTTCGATCTTGCTTCCTACTCGTTTCAGTCTTCTATTCGAGGCTTATTGAAATTTGGTTTTCTAATCGTGATTTTGAGATCCTGTTCCCTATTCGGAACCTTGCTTTCCTTCGAGATTTTGCCTCCGATTCGAGAATTTGTTTTGTTCACGACCTTATTTGACCTCGTTTCCTATTTGAGATTTCGTTTGTTTCATACTCACCATTCAATGCTTGTTCCCTATTCTCTGCTTGATACCCTATTCTCCTCACTAGTCATGACCTTGCTTCTTGCTCGAGAATTACTTTCTATCTGCAATTTTGTTGATATTTTAGTTCTAATGAGACTTTGTATACTATTTGAGATTCTTTTTCCATTTGGGATCTGTTCGAGATTTTGTCGTTACTTGAAATTTTGTTAAACTTCGTTCCAATGCGCGATTTATTTCTTATTTTGCGACATTGTCTTATATTTGATGCCTTGCTACTGTTCGTCCTTCGAGACTCTGTTATCCTTTCAAGATAACGTTCCATATGTGGAATCTTGTTACCATTCCAGATATCAGTTGATATTCCGTCATAATTTGAAACTTCGTCCTGTCTGAAATTTTAAATCTCTCTGGCTGCCCTTTTGTACTCACTGATCGGATCCCTTGTCATTTTTAGTACATAATAAACTCATGTATTCTAACAGTCAGGTAATTTCACCATTTCCGTGACTTGGACTATTGAAATTCATTTTGAATTCCTTGAAACTCTTTTGAAATTCCTAGGAATAAAGTCGAGAGGCTATTCGATGACCTACTATGGCATGACAGTTGCGCGCTGCAGCCATTAGCTGGATTATGGAGACTGAGGGTTCACTGCAGCCAGTAGCGCACTGGCGAGGCAGGGACTCTAAGTTGAAGTGATTTTAGACACCCATAGGTTTTCGAGTATTGACAAGACTTGTCATATTCTTCATATCTTGATCTCTTGGGTTGTTTCGTCAATGATTGTTGAAAATGGATAAGGTTGATAGAGTAATTGGAGACATATTGTTATTTGAGTCACGGAGCTGAAAGTCCACTGCCGTCAGATACATACTGGCGGGGGTAGGGATTCTAAGCAAAATGATTTCAGATACCAACATGTTCTTGGATATTCTGGAGACTATACTTCCTTTTTATATGATTATTGGTTTTGGGAACCACAGATCCTTACAAGTTTATTCTGATTTGATACTGTATCTCCTGAGTATTTTTTTTACGTTCCTTAAATCAACCCTTGCTAATTACCTTCTAGTATTGTATCGTTAGATCATTGATTTCCTCAAATTATACATTGCCAGCTTTTGATTCCATACTTCGTTGTGTCTTGTCTAAATTTTGATCATAAATTACGTCTGTCTGACCATGATTTTCCTATCTTGTGCTAGCCACCTGTGTTAAACTATCAATTTTGATCGTACTTAATATTTGTGTCTTCATGATATGGCTCCTCTAAAGTTGTGATTGAAATTCCTTCCACTTCGTGACTATTTGATCCTCGATCGGAGGGAGAAGCGCTTGCGAAACCAGACTATTTCTCTTGTTCTCGTCATGTGGATACACCACTCTCCGGGAGAGTCCACATGGGAGCGCGAGGATGGGATACAGAAACGTTATCCCAGTTTGTTTGTTTGAGTGTACCTTGATATATTTTTACAACAATAAATAATTGTGTTTGAAATTCTGTTGTGATTTTGAGACCTACCTTATGGTTGAATTTCGAGGACGAAATTTTTCTGAGGGGGGAATATTTGTAACTCCCAAAATCATGTTTGGTAAATTTTAGGATTTTTTATTTTCTTTAATATTGCTTCTTACGAAAATCTATTTTCGATTAAAATGAATTTCGGATTTTCTTCAATTTGAATACAAATTTAAGTATTTTAGATATATTACAATATTGTTATTATTATTAATATTGATTGAATCGTAAGTTACTATTAACTGTTAATCATGAAAAATGGTTATTAATATTTTTGGATTTAGTTAATCTAGTGGGCTTGTTTTAAACTGCTGATTTTTAAATGTTTTTAGCAGTGAATAAGGCTGGACCGGGTTACAGGCTGGTTCATTTAACAAATTGTTATTATATTTGAATTTGAATTCTGTTGGTAAATTGAAAGCTGTTAGAATATTTTTAGTAAGATCCTTTAAAGTATTAGAGAGAATATTTGATTTTTAGAAAGCTGTTTAAAACTGTTTGGAAGTTCTGATTTTGAAATCAACAGAGGAATTTATTTTGAAATTCGAAAATCTGTTATTGACCCTTCTAATTAAAAGAACCCAGATCTACTTGTTATTACAACACTGCCACTATACTAGACCCCAGATCTATTACTATTTACTACTGTGCCACTCTCCACACACAATATTTTTATTATATAACTGCACACAGTATAATGCAAATTCTGACAGACTGACACTCTCCCCTCTATAATTTTTTCTCTCTCTCTCCTCTCTGGCCATCCCGGCCGAGCACCATCGTCGCCATCGCTGGAGTTCAGCACCGGAGTCCAGATCCAGACCACCAACCGCCGCAGGACATCCTTGCCATGTCAGGACGGACACGGATCTCCTCATTCTAGACCGCTGCGCCGCCTCGATCTCCGCGGACGACCTCCTCGATCTCCACTCCATCTCCTCGTGGTCACCGCCACCGCCAAAGAGGAGCGTCGTCAGCCGCTAGATCTCGTCCTCACCGATCGAGCCGACGAGTTGCTTCTCGATTCCTGTGTCGTCCCGAAGAGCAGTACGTCGCCGCGAGTAGACCAAGTCATCGCCGGAGCCGTCCACCGCCACCGATCGGGGCCGTCAGTGGCCAGATCCGGTCATTGATCGACCAGACCCGAAGCTTCGTCGTCAGATCTTGAGGCTGGAACTCCGTCTCGAGTCAAAGTCGCCGGATCCGCCTGTGCCTCGCCGCGAAGCCACCAGACAGCGGTGAACCCGAGGTGAGCCTCTTTCCATCTTCCTGTCCCTCTCCTTCTTAAGGTTCATTTAGGGTTGATAGGGTGTTTGGGTGAGTATTTGAGAGTGTGGGGTTGGAGAACGAAGAAGTGTAGGAAAATGGGAGAGACGGCTGTGTGTGGGATGGGATTTGAGCTATATTGGGCTGAGAGTGTAGAAGAAGGAATTAGATGTGTGGAAATAATGTTGCGTGTGGCGTGGGAATTTTTGTTCGGCTTATGAGTAAAGAGAGAGTGAACGAATGGAGGAAGAGTGGCATGTTGTTCGGCTGAAATGAGGAATAGGGAGTAGGTGAAGAAGAATATAATGGGGTGGGTTCTGTTCGTGGAGTAAATGAGAAGAGTGGGCTCTTCCATTTATTTCTGACGGATGACAGGATTGAATGGAGATGTAATGATGATGCAGAGAAGAAAAAGTAGAGGAAGAGGAGGACTTTTTCTGTTCGGCTAGGAAGAAATGAATGGTGAGGATGACTTGTTCGGCTGAAGAGTATTTAATATGTTAGAGAGAAAGCTCTTTAGCTGCATCCTCGATAACCGAGAAGCCAGCTGTGGTTTGGCCTTTCGGAAACGAAGGGTTACTTGATGTGTCTATTCGAGAGGATGAAGAGCCATTGGAAATTTTGGCTACTAGTGCAGTATAGGTGGGTCCAGTTTCTGAGTGTAAGCAGGGTGCTGGGTTCTCTTTTAGAAATAGCAGAGTGTGGGCTGAGCCCATGTAGTGGACTGTTTAAGTAGGAAAAATAGAAAAAATATTAGAACAGATTATGTGTGGGCCGAGCAGGTTATCCCTTGACTTGGGCTGCTGAGAGACACTTTATAGCTGGGCTGTGATTTATAGATTGATATATGTATAAATTTGGGTCAGAGTGATGGGCTAGATTTTATGAATACTGTGTTGTAGGTAAATGTTGAAATTCATGTTATTATCTTATTTAGCATTATTTTTCGTACTATTAATATTAGTTTTGTCAGATCAAATTCGTATACATATCTAAAATTTCTAAGAATTACTTGTTATAAATATTGTAGCATATTAGCAAATGTTTACTTATAAGGTTTTACTAAATATAGTTAAAAGATAATTTCAAGCTATATCGATAAGTATTTTCTATAAAACATTTTCTTAGTTTATTAATTAAAGATTTGGTAAGTTAATCATATCTGGCTAATTGTCATTATTCAAACCCTAATTAATTGTACAAATATATAACAGGTGATTCATTACAACCATGCAGTACTATTATCGTGCAACCAAATCAAGGCAAGTACATTCTATGGTTTTGTTCAGTACATTTTCCTTGTTCTTTATTGCTGACACACTGCGACACGTTCATGATCTTTTCGGCTTGTTCTTTCATGATCTTACTTGCTCTTTCATGATCTTACTTGCATCTTGGGGTGGGGAAATACTCTAGATATGTGACCAAACCCGGATACTTATTCATGATCTTTAGTTTAGGCCTCGCACAGTGCACGCGGGTCCTAAGCCGTACCTACATGATCTTTCAGGATCTTTTCATGCTCTTTCATGATCTTACCTAAGCCGGTCACATATCATAGTAGTATTTCAAATATATTACACACATGTTCAGGATTTTGTTCTTACATTAGTTCCTATGATCCTGATCTTGATATTAGCTATAGTCATGATCTTTCCTGTATCTTTATAGCAGTAGTTCATGTTCTTCATGTTCTTTACATACCTTGTCTTATCCTGTTCTTCCAGCATTTACTTTTCATATCATTATGTTATTGTTCATTACCTAGAACTGTACTTTGCTCCGCTCCTGACTGGATATGTTATGATAGGTGAGATGGAGGCTTTGTGTGACACATACTATGGACAGGATACTGCCTTCCCTCCTGAGCCAGCTGGAGCTGCTTGTGACCTAGAGGCCGCAGAGGCCTAGTACTTCATTTAGTTTCCATTTATCTTTACATGTATTGAGACTAGCAGACTCTTATAGTTGAATTGTAATAAATTTAGATATTGTATCTCTTTTCTGGTTGGGACACATTATATAGATGCTGTGATTCTATACTTTCATGTTTATCTGGTTAGTTTCCCTAGATTGGTACAGCTTACTTCATTGTGTCTAACAATGAAGGCTGGGCGTGTCCGACTCGTGTCCGATTATTCGGGAGCGGGTCGTGACAACTTTCGCACAGGGCTCGCCACCCGACGCGAAAGGGTCGCCGTCTAACCTAGCTATAGTCCGCGATGGCTTGACATTGCCAGTGGCCTTCACACCCCTTTTTTACTGCTTAACAAGTGCACGGGACACGGGATGAATATTATAGTTGCTTAATGTTATACAATTTCATATGCTTGCCTCAAAATATGTTAACATACAAATCGAGCAGGATGGTTAGAAACATCATTGAAATAGCTAGCTAACATGTTACGAAACTTCTTGAATCAAATACAGAGCTTAGATTTAATTAGCCATTCGCCAGTACATGTGATCGTACTGATCCTCGCTCCTTGCAGGTCCCGCGAACCAGGAAGGACGCTCCAGCTAGCTCGGCGGCGTTCGTGATTTTGAAACTTCGGCCGTGCGTCGAAGACTTTCTCTGCGACTCCACTTTTGAAGGCTCTCGATAGTCCAAGGAAGATGACTAAGCGTCCCTCCCATCCAGGTCACTGGAGTACTTTGTTGTATATAGAGGGATGTGTGTAATGTATGGAACGGCTATCTCATCGGCACTCTTTTGTAATCGAGTCATGTTGTAGCCCGTGCGACAATGAGTCATGTATCGGAGTCTGTAAAAGATGTTCGTTATCAATAAAGATCAAGTTTTCTTTACTTATTGTGTGAATCAATTTGTCTGCGTACTCTCTTAGATCTCGTGTCTCGGATTGCCTTATGACTATGCCTTGTGCGATCGCAAATTAGTTTCGCACGGCACACGCCCGGGGACGACTATCGATTCGACGAAATCGGGACGTGACATAATGGTATCAGAGCACGACTTTACGTCCTTGGCCTCCAATGTCGAGTTCTAGTCTCCAACCGTTGACCTCGTGTCTATGAGATGAGTTATTACATACGCTGAACCCAGGACATTTTCTGAAACTAACGAGAGTTGCCTTCCTTTTCCCTGCAGTTACGGGAGCTCAGGCGGAAGATGAGACGAGCGCTTCCAGCGGTTCGAGTGCTTCCAGACCCGAGCATTCCGTCAACCCAACGGAATTGACGCCTATCGCAGCCGGACCTTCCGGCGACCCGATGCAACGTATACTGCAGATGCTTGAAATGCAGCAACGTCAAAATGAGCTCCATCGTCAACAAGCAGAGGCTCGTCAGATCCAATTTGAGAATCGGTTCGAGGCTCAATTCAAGCTGCAGCAGCAGCAGCTGAATACCCTCCAGCAAATCGTACAGTCGATCGTGGGCAACAACAACAATTCAACGATGACACCTGCCGTGACCCAGCCTGCGGTTCGATCCAACGAAGCTGAACCAGAGGCGCCCGTGCTCTCACCTGCGGGCACCGAGAAGTTCTAACTTCGACGTGTCAAAATTTACTAAAAGCTGCCGCACTTCCTTCAACGGTACAGAAGATCCCTCGGTGGCGATCGACTGGTTGGAGGAGCTGGAAGATAAGTTCGAGCTTCTGGGTGTCGAGGACTCAAAGAAAGTCGCGTGTGCTCAACTTCTACTTCGAATGAACGTGCACGATTGGTGGGCTGTGCAGAAGCGGGCTATTCGACGTGAAGACGAGACGGCGGCGATCTCATGGGCGACATTCAAAAAGGCGTTCGAGATCACTACCAAAATATGTCCATTTAACGACGGTCACATCCATCGCCCATCCGTCGACAATCAGTATTAGCGACCGATAACTGACGGATCTTGGCCAAAATAATCTGTCGGCAATCAGCTCGTCGCTAATAATGATCCGTCGCTAAGTAGTCGAAGAGCGACAGAATAGCGACGACTTTTCGTCTTCACAATACGATGCATTATAGACGACTTTCCGACGGGCTTTCGTTCATTTCAAGTATTAAATACTTAACTGTGTAGACGCTAGCGACGGATATTCCATCGGTAAACCGTCGTAACAGTGTATCAGAGGGTATCGTTCCGTCGCTAGTCCGTCGATCGTCGTCGCTAACAAAGGACGGATTAGCGACGGAATACTAACGGATTATCCGTCGACCATGTTCTGGAAATGTTTGACATTTCCAGAACCTTGGCGACGGATAAATCGTCGCTACGCCGTCGATAGAGCGACTGATTAGTGGCTGATATCCGTCGCCATGGTTCTGGAAATGTCAAGCATTTCCAGAACCTTGTCGACGGATTTTCCGTCGCTACGCCGTCGAGAGTGCGACTGATTAGTGGCTGATTATCCGTCGCCTTGGCGACGGATTTTCGTCACTATTCCGTCGAATGATACACCACCAGAACCTTGCCGACGGATATTCCGTCGACCACCGTCGTACCTGGAAACAGTTTCAAATCTCCAGTTAGCGACGAAAATTCCGTCGAAAATTAGTCGGAAACTGGAAATATCCGTCGCTAACCGGTCAGTAGTCCGTCGCTAACTGAGATTTTTTGAAAAAAAATTGCAGCACTTTCCCTGTTCACAAAAATATGCATAAACCAAACCAATATATAATGCACACCAATTATCCAACAATCACATAGACCAAATATATAATGCACACCAATTATCCAAGAATCACATAGAACAAATATGCACATACGAATTTAATGCACACCAATTATCCAAGAATCACATAGATCAAACCAAATTAATATAAAATAAACATCAATTATCCTGAAGAGTAATCTAATATCCGTCGTTACAATCCGATCATAGCACAAATAATCCAAAATTTTGTCAATATTCCAAATTTTCTTAATTATAATATTTTAAGGAGGAGGAGGAGTTCGATTGCCCGGTGGTGGTAATCCCTGCTGCGACCGACGAATATACTCCTCCACTAGGTACGACAGCAAGTCGTCGTAGACATTGCTCGAAAGTCGGCGTAGCTGCTCTGGCGACATGAGATCCAGGAGTGCCGTCACAGTCGGAGGCGGGTACCAGAGGGGCAGTAGGGTTGAAAGAAAGATGACCCACGGAAGAAGGACCGACACCAGCAGTCGACGGACCGGTACCAGTAGAAGACGGACCGACACCAGCAGCAGACGGAGGCGGAAAGTATGTGGCAAATTGCTTCCGCAAGGACGACACCGCCTCGTGCAGCTGCGTAAGCTACGACCTAACATCATCGTCTGCCGGGGCCGCGGGAGGAGGCGGTGTCGGTGGAAATCTCTGCGTCGCCATGTGCAACGGCCCTAGGGAGCCGACTCCGTACATGAGCCCTTTTTTAAAGCCGCCGACGGTATCTACGAACATGTTGTTGTGAGCGGCCAAAGAAGAGGGCATCCGGGTGGGCATCGTTTCTCCGACATCCTCGGTGTCAGTTAACTAAGCCCGACTAAGGGCCTCACGATATGCAGCCTATCAAATGAATGCGTTTATATTATAAGATTTACCTAAGTTGTAATCTAAATCCTATATTTCACTAAGTTAAGTGTGAATCCTAAGTTTACCTAAGTTATAGTCCGAATACATTTAATTCTAACGCAAATCTCATAAACATAAGTACTTACATCAGTCTTCTTGGCCCTCTCGTCGACGAAGCTCCCGTCCTTCCGTCTTTTGTGCGTATGCTGGAACACGTCGTGCATGGTGACCGATTCTGGCGCCCTTTCCTCCTCCACCGCCCGTTGGGCCTGCATACAAAATTTTCGTAGAACTTAATTAACTCCGTATATTAATAATACCTAATTCGATAGTGAAATGAATTTACGGTATCTCACCAGATCTGTAAGCGTCGCTGCGTGGGGCCTTGATCCTCCCGTATGAAGCCCCGCGGCCTGTCGGTTCGTCTTCGTCTTCTCCGATTTCTCCTTATACGTAGGAGTATTCATCATACCTAAGAGGTCCTCATAATACTCCTGCCGGATCCAATTCGGCCTCGTATGCCCCATTTTCAGGTCATGAATCATATCCCGTATCTTCTTCGAGGCAGCGCTTCTGTAGGTCCTGCAGATCATGTCCTTGCGATGGGGGGCCACCAGTACGTCGTCTAACATAGAAATTTAATTATTACATAATTTAAAAAATGTTTGATTAAAGAGTAACTAATAATTGAAGATATAGATATATACCCTCAACTCATCGAGCCAGGCGTACTTCAAGTTTGGGGGCACCGACGAAAAATTGAGGTAAGGACCATGGAAGTTAGCCCTGATAATTTCTCCAAGAGCCCTGGCAACATTAAATGAAAAACCTACAAAAAAGAAACGACTGGATTATTAACTTGAATAAATAAAAGAAATTTAATAAATTATCTTAAATTTACTTACGAGGTCCCTGCGGGCCATAGCTCTCGTCGGAACTCGCCTCTCGGCCTCTCTGGTGCCATCGAAGGATCCGCGGGTCCGTACATGTACTTCCTAGTAACCGGATGAAATCGAGTATGGGGGTACTCCGGGGCCCACTGTGCAGTAACTGGGGGATCCACTGGTGGATCTGCTGCTGGTGGGTCCGATAGCGGAACGGATCTGCTAGCAGATCCAGACTCATACCTCGATGAAGTGGTCGATCGACGGCGGGATGCGTCTGTGCCCGGGGTACTCTCCGGATCGGGGTCGCTGGATGGGGTCACATCCCGGGAAGATTGAATGTGACCACGACCACCAGCACCACCATGACCACGACCACGACCACCGCCACCACCACCACCACGACCACCACCAGCACCACGAGCACGGCTAGCCATCATGACCTGTAATAGAACACATAAACATAATTAACAATATAAAAGTGTAAATAAATATAAAATTCTAAACTAAAATATACATACCACCAGTAGGAAGACGAGTGCCGTCGCGACGAAAAAGACTAGGAGTGCCATCTGCAATAAGTAAATAATCGAATAAAAAAAACATAAATTCACGTAATTGCTTTTATGAGGTCAAACTTAATTCACGTAATTGGAAGTATTTTAATATACAACAATATTTAACCTAATCATCGTCTTCGTTCTCATCCTCGACCTCGTCTTCATCATCATCCTCCTCCTCATCCTCATCCTCATCCTTATCTTCATCGTCGATTTCATCTGTATTCTTATCCCCATCAAATTCGTCTTCTTCTTCTTCTTCTTCTTCTTCTTCTTCTTCTTCTTCTGTCTCTATATTTGGGACAAGACGCCTCTTTCTCCCCTGGTTGACAGCTAAGTCTTGTGTATCAACCTCTTCCTCCCCTCTATTTTCCTCAATAATATCTTCAACATCCATTGTATCCGAGTGTTGTCCCAAGTATTGGGACTTTTCGATCTGGTCCTCTTGGTATGCTGGGTCTCCAACGTTGAATATATTTCTAGATTTAATCTTGCATACTGCCCACCAGTCAAATCGGTCTCTACGACGCCCTGGGTAGCTTGTATAGTAGACTTGAACAGCCTGATTTGCTATCGCAAATGTATCGGACCTTCTATACCTCATGCGATGATTTATATCGACAAATCCAAATTGTTTATCGATTCTCCAACCGATATTTGGTGTCGTATCGAACCACTCACATTTGAACATCATAATATGCATATCATGTGGGCCAGTATATTATAAATCTACAATATCCCGAAGCACTCCATAATAGTTAAAGTCCGGCTCGTCGTCATAGATTGTGCCTCTTATACAAACACCGAAATCCTTGGTACTGATGCCGTCATTAATAAATTCGATATTTATAGCATTCTGAGTTGACTTAAACCTGAAGCCATCAATGACATAGCCTGGCCAAGTCTTTATTTGCATCTTCGGTCCCAATGCCAGATAACGAACACTCTCATGAGTGAGTGTTGTTTCAGGCAATAAAACCTGTAAACAAATATTTATAATTTAAATGTTTTAGATTATATATTTATAATCTCAATTATAATCTCCGTTACTTACATATTTGCGAAACCATGACGAAAATGTACAATCAACCTCTCTTTGAAGTCCCTCATAGGTAATATCGGGTGTCCTCATTTTGACTTCATCTCCAAATATACTATTAGGGAAAATAAGAATATATAAGTGTAGTCACTTACTTCATCAAATTAGAAATTATAACGAGTGCAAGTGTATTGCTCACTTCTCCAAATCTCTCACTTCTTGTATGTCACAGTTTAACAAGACATATAGGTGAGCGACATCATGCTCGTCGTCTGTCAACCACCGTCTTTTACTAGTCCCAACAGGCTTGTCCCTTACATTGAATATACCTCCATCCTCAACGTCCTTGTCATTCCTTTGAGGTCTATTTCAATTTGTCTTAACATGAGTATCAAAATAAATAGAGCAGAAGTTTGACACCTCTTCGATAAGATAGGCTTCGCATATCGAAGCCTCTATATGAGCCTTGTTGCCAACTTTCTTCTGTAGATGGTGTAGGTATCTAGAGAGTCAAATTATCTTGAGAATTAATAATGAATTTTAAAACCCACTGAAATTCAACTTAAATTATATCGATTTTTATGTACCTTTCAAATGGGTACATCCATCGATAATGAACAGATGCACCGACACGGGCTTCGTATGCTAGATGAATCGGTAGATACTCCATGCTGTCGAAGAAGCCAGAAGAAAATATTTTCTCCAACTTGCAAATTTGTAAGATAATCTTCTCCTCAAGTTCAACCATGTGTTGCACAGTCAACTTAGTTGAACAAATATCCCTAAAAAATATAGATAGTTCGGCCAACGGAACCCATACAGCAGAAGGCAACAACTCTTTCAAAGCAATGGGCAGTAATCTTTCCATAAACACATGGCAGTCATGACTCTTCATTCTCGTTAGCTTGCGTTTATTGAGATCAAAGCATCTAGACAAATTCGACACATAGCCGTCGGAAAATCTTAAAGAAGATACCCACTTGCAGATTATTAATCTATCTTCCTTGCTCAATGTGTATTGTGCTATCGATTTACTTAATTGTCCAGCAGCTCCCCTTTGTATCAAGTTCAGATAAGGACGCTTGCATATCTCGGCAATATCTTGTCTTGCTTTTTGATTGTCCTTCGTCTTTTCTTTAATATCCATGACGGTATTGAAGACATTATCGAACACATTCTTTTCGATATGCATAACATCAAGATTATGTCTTATAAGATTATCTTTCCAATAAGGTAAGTCCCAGAAGATACTCCGTTTGGTCCAGTTATGACTTTGTCCGAACCTATCGACACGATTGTTCGATGGATCTTCCATTACAGTTGGCAAGTCCTTTACATCTTCCCAAATATCGTATCCCGACAATCTGGCAGGCGGATGAGAAAATTTTTATTTTTCAACTTTGAACGCGTCCTTGTTCTTTCTCCAAGGATGACTCGCGGGCAGAAATTGACGATGACAATCAAAGAAAGAAGTTTTTCTTCCATGCTTAAGGCGGAACGTCTTACTATTTCCCATGCATATCGGACAAGACATGGTGCCGTGAGTACTCCATCCCGACAGCATACCGTATGCGGGAAAATCATTGATTGTCCACATCAGTGAAGCTCTCATCTGAAAGTTCTGTTTCCTGGAAATATCATAGGTCGCGACGCCGATCTTTCACAGCTGTTTCAGCTCATCCGCCAACGGCTGTAAATATATATCGATATTTTTCGTCGAATTTTTGGGACCCGGTATGATAGCTGTCAAGAACATATAAGGTGTCTTCATACACATCCATGGTGGCAAATTGTAAGGGGTCAGAATGACCGGCCAGCAGGAGTATTGAGATTCCGACTGTCCGAAAGGGCGAAGCCATCAGAACATAGCCCCAGACGTACATTTCTAGGCTCTGCAGCAAAATTTGGATGACACAAATCAAAATATTTTTACGCCTCTCCATCCGAAGGATGTGACAATTCTCTATCGTCCTTTGTACGTTCTTCGTTATGCCATGTCATGTGTTCTGCTGTATTCTGAGACATATACATCCTCTGCAAGCGCTTCGTAATCGACAAGTAATGCATATACTTGTAAGGACGTCGTTTTCTAGTTGACTTTCCGTTTCCCCTGACTGGCTTGTAATGATCCGCATTACAAAAGCTGTAACTTTCTATATCCTCGTTCTCCTTGTAGTACAACATGCAGCCGTTGCGACAACAATCTATCTTCTCGTACTCCAGTCCCAGTTGTCGAACCATCATCTTCGACTTGTAGAAGTTTTTTGGAAGCTCTTTTGATTCCTTCGGTAACACCTCCTTGATTAGTTGTATAATCCGATCATAGCAAGTTTGTGGCAAGTTAAAATCGGACTTTATGTTCAACAACCGCATCGTCACTGATAGTACGGAATGTGGCTCACAACCAGGATATAAAGAAGTTTCAGCATCCTAAAACATATCATAGAACTCCTTCGCCTCGGGATTAGGATCCTCCGGATCAAAATTAGGCTATGCCGCGTCATGCACCATATCTCGTGCAAGGTTCTGCAGGTCTTCATAATCAACAGAGCATTCTTCGTCTTCGACGACAAAATCCGTTACAGTATTATTATCAAAAGCATAAGTAGCAGCATTCGCAACTTGTCTTTCCGTATATTGTTCATCTTGCGATGACCACAGGCCGTAATCACGTACAAAACCCTTACGGGTCAAATGATCTCTTACACTCACCACTTCTTCGTAACGTCTATTACGACAATTACAACATGGACACTTGATTTTGTTACCGTCCATATACTGAGCTTTGCTCTTGGCATACTTTAGAAACACTTCCACGCCTGTCTGAAAATCGTCACTCACATCTATTCTGCTCTCGTGTTGTCGTTTGTACATCCATGTACGATCAACGAAATAGCGATCCATCACAGATTGGATGTGAAAATCTGTATCGTAAGACAAACTAAACAGAATTAGTATATAATCATGAAACTGGTGGATCCGCTAGTATATAGGCCGAATGTACTTAGTATCGACCGCATCAGACTAGTATCGGTCTATAGGTTTGGTATAGGTCGTATCAAATTGGTATTGACCTTAGCAAATTGGTATCGTCCTATCCGATATGTATCGACCGTGTAGCTAGGATTCGTACCGGCCTTATCGATCCGGTACGAATCCTAGCTATACGGCCGATACATATCGGATAGGACGATACCAATTCGCTAAGGTCAATACCATCCGATACGACCTATACCAAACCGATATACCGATACTAATCTGCTACGATCGATACTAAGTACATACGGATACCGATACCGATACCGATACCGATAGTTCGATATCGATACCGATAATTCGATACCGATAGTACGATACCGATATCGATAGTCTGATACCGATAGTGCGATACCGATACCGATAGTGCGATACTGATAGTTCGATACCGATACCGAAAGTCCGATAGTCCGATACCGATACCGATAGTTCGATACCGATACCGATAGTCCGATACTACCGATATCGCCGCTACCAATACTCATAGGAAAAGTTCGATACCGATTCTGATACCGATACTTTGAACCTTGATATATATATATATATATATATATATATATATATATATATATATATATATATATATATATATATAAAGCAATAGACTTTCTCATCCTATTTCTTAAACTAGGGTTTGTCATATTGCATTTTCTTTAAAGTATCGGCCGATACCGATCCGATACGGCCGATACCGATACGGTTCGACATGTTCCGATCCGATACCGACCGATACCAAATATTGACCGATGCCGACATTGGGGGTCTTTGTTAGTTAGATATGACATATGTTAGAATTATTTAGAAAATATATGTTGGTATTCTACTAATAGTTAGTATATTGGGATAAGGATGCTAGAAGTATAAGTTAGTCGGTTAGATGGTTAGTAATAAGTTAGTGTCTAGAATGAGGTTAGTAGATATAAGTTAGATAGCTTATATGTTAGATGGTAGTGTATTAGAGTGTGTGTTTTGATATGATAGCTTAGAGTTTAGATAGATATATATTGGATATGTATAGTATCTTAGTTTTAGAGATTAAGTTAGATATTCATATATTAGAGTTAAGATACTTGGTAACTTGAGATACCAAGTAGTATATTAGAATATATTGGGTTACCTTATTAGGGTAAGGTATTGGGTTACCGATATTGTGAACCTAGGTTGAAAGCATAATAAGGTTGTAAAAGCATGTAAAAGAATCCGATAGTACCGATAATTATTTGTTTTCCAATACCAAAAAATTTGATACTCCGATCCGAAACTGTCGATACTACCGATATCGCCGATATCCTATTTCTTAAACTAGGGTTTGTCATATCGCCGATACTACTCATTGTATTTGTATCCCGCACTGTCGCGCGCGCGCCACCCCCGCTGCCCCGGAGCATGCTGCCCCCCGCCGCCCCCCGCAGCCCCGTGCGCGCCAGCACCCCTCCCACCCCCCGCCGTACCTCCAACCCCCTGCCGCCCCCCCAGCCCCGTGCTGTCCTGCGCGTGCCACCCCCGCCGCCCCCCGCTGCCCAGGAGCGCGCTGCCCCCGCCGCCCGTCGCAGCCCCGTGCGCGCCCGTCGCAGCCCCGCGCACGCCACCCCCGCAGTCTCCGCCGCCCCCGCAGCCCACGACGCCCCCGGCAGCCCACGATACCCACGACCACCGAGAGAGAGAAAGATATTACCTTTGGGAGAGAGAGAGGAGAGGTCGTCGATCACCGCCGCGGGAGAGAGAGAGAGGAGAGTGAGGTCGCCGAACACCGCGGGAGAGAGAGAGAGGGAGGAGAGAGAATGAAATTTGGGGGGAATGAAAAGTTCCCCCCGTCGTTTCAATTTAAGTCTGGGCCCTTTATTTAGCGACAGCCTAGCGACGGATATAATCCGTCGCTAGGCCGTCGCTCTTTTTGATGCTTGCCGACGGAACATCCGTCGCTACGTAGTCGAAGAATTGTCCCGCCATTTCTCTCAACAATTCTCGCCAAATAATCAACTGCATAGCGACGGTTATTTATCCGTCGCTATATCTCCGACGCTCTAGCGACGGATGAGCGACCTTTTCTCCCCCTTAAAATAAAATAAAAATTTTATCGGCTTGTCGTCGGTACTCCGTCGGTTATTTGCCGCAAATCTGTCGCTAATGCCGACGGAAATTATCCGTCGCTAATGTGCCATCGCTAATTTACTATATTTTGGTACTAGATCGAATATCTTTCTGCAGCCGTACGATAGGAAAAAGAAGACGAGTTTATGCAGTTAAGACAAGGGAATATGACGGTACGACAATATGCGGCCAAATTCAACAAACTGGCCAAGTTTGCTGGAGACTTCCTACCTACCACTGCAAGTCGAGCTCGACGATTTGAAGTGGGTCTACGTTCCATTATCCGCGCTCACATTTCGGTGGGTGAATACAAAACTATGGGCGAGGCACTCAACCACGCCATTCCGTCTGGAGTCCGAGTATCCTCCTACTACTACCGACGCTGTTCACTTTAATAACAAACGCCATAGTAATGCGGGAGACAACAACGGACATAAGCGTCAAAACCGCGACAATGAAGGCGGCAACCAGACGAAGGATCGAGTAGTCTGCACTTTCTGCCACAAAGAGGGGCACTTGATCAGCGAGTGCCGATTGAAGAACTGTGCGTGCCTCGAGTGCGGCCGAAAAGACCATATCTTACGCAACTGTCCGGAGAAGTCAGACCAGCGCCCCCAGCAATACCAGTAAAACCGAGGCCAAGCACCTCGGGCTCCACCGACCGCACAACAGAATGGCCAAGACCGTCGCCCTAATGCTCAGGGCCGCGTCTACCCCATGATCCAAGACAAAGCGTTCGCATCTGACACAGTCGTGACAGGTATACTGCAATTCAATAATAAACCTGCTCGTGTATTGTTTGATTCAGGTGTCATGCATAGTTTTATATCGACGGACTTTGCCGCCGAGCACAAATTTTTCCTGACAACGTTAGGCCTCGATCTCACTGTTAACATACCGTCGGGCATGCCACTACTTGCAAATTTAGCCTGCAGAGACGGAATCATCTGTATAGGTGGTCAAAAGATCAGTCTCGATGCGATAGTTCTAGACGTCAAGGACTACGACATCATTCTGGGGATGGATTGGCTCGGTCCGTGCAACGCAACCATAGACTGTGCTGAAAAGAAGGTCATGTTCCGCATACCTGGAGTGCCTGAATTATGCTACTCGTGTGGTGAGGTGTCGCCGACCTGCATGGTGATCTCTGCGATATCTGCTCGACGGATGCTGTATTCCGGGTGCAAAGACTATCTAGCTTCCGTTCGAGACATGCGACAGGATGGTGCAAACGCGGGTCAGACCGACGTTGTGGCAGAATTCCCCGATATATTTTCGGACGAGCTGCCCGGCATGCCGTCCGATCGAGAGATTGAGTTCACTATCGATACATTCCCCGACACTCGGCCGATCTCGAAAGCCCCGTACAGAATGACCCCTACAGAGCTTAAAGAACTCAAGGTACAGTTACAAGAGTTGCTCGACAAGGGATTCATTTGATCCAGCGTCTCGCCCTGGGGAGCGCCCGTACTGTTTGTCAAGAAGAGGGATGGCTCTATGCGTCTTTGTATCGACTACCGCGAGCTGAATAAAGCCACCGTCCAGAACAAATATCCCCTGCCCTGCATAGACGATCTGTTTGATCAGCTTCAAGGAGCCACGGTGTTCTCTAAAATTGATCTGCGTTAAGGTTACCATCAACTCAAGATCAAGCAGGACGATGTGTCAAAGTCTGCCTTTCGCACTCGATACGGCTATTACAAGTTCCTGGTAATGCCGTTCGGCCTAACGAACGCCCCTGCGGCATTCATGGATCTGATGAATCGGGTGTTCCGACCATTCCTCGACAAGTTCTAGTAGTCTTCATCGACGACATTGTTGGCCCAATGATTACATCGTGTTTTTGAATATGGCTAATCAGTTAAGTTTAACTTAATGATGTTACTAATATTCATATACTCACTATCATGTTGCTACTTAAACTTAGTATTGTCCTAATTGTCCTATATTATATTGCTATGCTTGTATTGTACTGCAACATGTTTTGCTGGCCTAACATGTATTTGTAGACATGCAGTAAGCATGATCAAACATGATCTAAACAGGACATAGGCAATAAAAAATTAATGATGGAGCACAGACGGTGTCATACAAAGAGATTTATCCGAACCACCTAGCGACCTATCCGGGGACTCGCATCGGGGGTTCCGCGGACAGGGGTCGAGGGGGCAGCGCCCCCCATCGGGGGTTCGGAGGCGAAGCCCCCGAAAGGTATTCAAATTTCCAGATCTGTTTATCTTCGGACGACTGCTGTCAAGAAAAAAGACGTCTTCAGGATTGCTCAAATATCAGAAGAAAGACGTCATCAAAGGGCTCTTAGTTTTCCTACTTTATCCAAGTCTGTAATCTTCATTTTATTGAGTCTAGGAGAATGTGTATGTTGAGTCGCACTGAGTCATCTCAACCCCTAGACATATCTCTCCAAGCTCTACCATACAACAGACCAATTCTTGAACCAAGCCCAAGCTCCACAAAGCCCAAAAGCCTAATGGACCAATTCTGTCTTCTGGAGACAGAGTTCGGGCCGAACTCTGTCCCCTGATTTCCAGCACCCTGATTTTTAGGGCCTGCTTGCTACAAGCTGTCCAACGTTCGAAAATTTGAATTCTTGGGGCAGAATTCTGGCGGAATTCTGCCTCCCCAGAGTAGTATAAATAGAGCTTGAATTCTTTCATTTCAAATCATCTCTTACCTTCAAATATTCAAGCTTTCTAAGCTCTATTACTCCAAGCCTCATTCTTCCGTATCTCCTAAGCCACAACTCTCCTTAGTCCAAGGTCCTCAGTGCGATATCAGCAAGAAGTTGTGTGCAAAAGGGAAAGAAAAGTCACTTGGACAATTCCAAGTTTCGCCACTGCGAATCTGTAAGAAGTTGACGTGCTCTTCTGAAGAAAAGGCACGGGGTGTAACTACTATTTCACAAATAGTGGATTTAATCCTGAGCTAGAGTTCTCAGGCCTAGACTAGTCCTCCACGAGGGAAACCAGGTTAAAACTGCTGTGTTTGCGTATGCTCTTCTGATCTTTATTTACTTCCGCATTTCTCTCTGATTTATTTACTATCTTGATAGTTGTTTAGTGGAGGTGATATAGAGTTAATTTTTATTTGGTGATTATCGACACAAACTCTATTTATCCCCCCTCTAGAGTTGCCTATACGTTATTTCAGACATACTCGTCTACTCGAAAAGCAAGCAGCACACTGAGCATCTACGGACCGTGCTTCAGACCCTTCGAGAAAATCAGTTGTTGTGAAGCGAAGCAAATGTGAATTTTGGCTGAGTAGCGTCGCATTCCTCGGACACATCATTTCAGCTGAAGGCATTGCGGTCGACCCAAACAAAGTTGAAGCCGCTGTCGATTAAAAACGGCCAGCGTCTGTCGGCGAAATTCGAAGTTTCCTTGGGTTAGCGGGATACTACCGACGCTTCGTGAAAGACTTCGCAAAGATTGCATCGTCTCTGACTCGCCTCACCCAGAAAGGAGTTGCATTTGAATGGTCAGACGACTGCGAAGCTGCATTCCAAGAGTTGAAGCAACAGCTCGTCTCGGCCCCGATACTCGCACTTCCAGAAGGGACTGAGGGTTTCCAGATATTCAGCGATGCGTCCGGTCAGGGCTTGGGGTGTGTGCTGATGCAGCGAAACAAGGTGATATCTTTTGCTTCCCGACAGTAAAGCCGCACGAGAAGAATTATCCCACGCATGACCTGGAGTTAGCGGCGATTGTGTTCGCGTTGAAATTGTGGCGTCACTATCTCTATGGTGTGGCATGCACGATCTATACCGATCACAAGAGTCTCAAGTATCTATTCAAGCAGAGGGAACTGAACTTGCGGCAAAGGCCCTGGCTTGAAATAATCAAGGATTACGAATTGACTATCGACTACACGTCGGGAAAGGGAAATGTTGTGGAGGACGCTCTGAGTCGGAAGTACATAACCTCGTTATCCATCGACCGCAGACTGCTACACGACCTAGAAGAGATGGGCATCGAACTCCGAGTCTGATTCCGGAATGTACAGTTGGCAATGTTGCAGTTAGAGTCGAGTTTGCAAGCAAGGATCAAGACCGCTCTGAAGGACGATCCGTACCTGAAGAAAATACGAGATCTAATCTCGACGGGCAGGACGACCGACTTTGTGAAAGATGAGACCGACATGCTTCGATTGAGGGGTAGGCTATGCGTTCCGAATGATTCAGAACTTAGAAAGGAGATATTATCGGAGGCGCACTACACGAAGTACACCTTGCATCCCGGCAGTACGAAGATGTACAAGGACCTCCACACAAACTTCTGGTGGCACGGAATGAAAATAGATGTAGCACTTTTGGTGTCGCAATGCATGGCCTGTTAGCAGGTGAAAGCTGAGCACCAGAGACCGGGCGGGGAGATGCAAAATCTGGCGATTCTGGAATGGAAGTGACAGCACGTGTGCATGGATTTTATTGTTGGTCTGCCGAAGACGCAGTAGGAAAATGATGCCATCTGGGTCATCGTCGATCGATTAACCAAGTCAACGCACTTTATTGCCATCAAAGTTACTTGGAGCGTTGATCGTCTGGCACAGATATATCGTGATGAGATAGTACGGCTGTACGGAGTTCCAGTATCCATCGTCTCTGATCGGGATTCACGGTTCATGTCGCGATTCTGGAGTAGCCTTCAGTCGGCACTGGGTACCAAGTTGCAGTTCAGCTCGGCTTACCATCCTCAGACCGACGGCCAAACGGAGCACGTCAATCAGATTCTCGAAGACATGCTATGACTCTGCGCAATTGACTTCAAATCAAGCTGGGACAATCATCTACCTCTAGCCGAATTCGCATACAATAATAGCTATCAATCCAGCATTCAAATGGCGCCGTTTGAAGCCTTGTACGGGCGCAAGTGCCGATCACCCATTTGCTGGGACGAAGTCGAAGAGCGACATATTTTCGGTCCGGAACTGGTAGAACAGACCGTACAGAAAATTTGGCTCATTCGGGAAAGACTAAAGATTGCGCAGAGTCGTCAGAAAAGCTATGCGGACGTTCATCGTCGACCCCTCGAGTTTCAAGAAGGCCATCACGTATTTCTCAAGGTGTCGTCCATGCGGGAAGTTACTCGGTTCGGTACGAAAGAAAAGTTGAGCCCGAGATTCGTTGGGCCGTTCGAAATACTCGAACGGGTTGCGCCAGTGGCCTACAAAATTGCCCTACCGCCGGCGGATGAAGGTGTACACAACGTCTTCCATGGAAGTAGAAATTGGAAGTAAGAATATTCGATTGAGAAGTTTTATATGATAGTCTCGGGATTGACCCATAAGGATTGTTGGATAGAATTGTCGGATAGATTTTGTCGGTTGCGGATAAGTCTAGAATGAGACTTCGTTCGGTATGGCCCGAGTATGAGGACGGGTAGAAAGACTTACCCTAGATTGTTGGTTGGTTGCCTAGATTGTCGGCTGGTTTTCTAGATTGTTGGTTGGTTGCCTAGAGTGTCGGTTCGTTGCCTAGAATGTTGGTTGGTTGCTTAAGTTTCAGATTGGTTGGCTATGTTCTTCAGTTGTCCGTGTTGGGAATAAGTTCATAAGATTGGGGTGGTGTCCCATGTCCCTAAGTTGGTCAGACCATAGAGTTGCCCCTATGATGAGAATTGGTTGCCTCTAAGATAAGAGATAAGTATGTCCCTGATAGCTACTCATCTCATATGAGCTAGCTGAGTGTTTGGTTTAGCTTAGATTAGCTGACCATAGAGACTTGACTGAATGCTAAGTTGACTGTTGGAAAACCATAGGATGTCCCTATTAATGTTGCGTGTGTATAGTCAGAATGAGTAAGATATGTTGGAAGGTAGGCTTCGGAATGGAATGGATATTGGGAAATTTGATGTTATAATATTGGATGGGATGATGGATCATGTTGGTTTCGAAAATTTGGTTGCCTTGTTGGAACGTCGGAAATTGAGTTGCCTTAGTTGGAATGCTGGAAATTGCTAAAGCTGGTTGGATTAGTTGATTAATATTGAGCTGTGTAAATTGATGGTAGTGCCTTGAGACAGTTGAGATAATTTCATTGATCGGATCAAAATCGAGGATAAGTGTAATAACGGAATGGGATAGTATATATAGCCGAGATCGGCGAAAGCGAATGTGAATAGGAATGACCCTCAGGATTAATGTTGCTAGAATATAAGAGTTGCTTGTGCGAAGGGATAATATGTTGGCTTGATCAATACGAGAAAATGTTGGAGTACAACGGAAAAATATTACTAGAGTGCAATGATGGTACAAATTGATGGATGAATCATGATCAAGAAAGTTACGAGTGCAAACAAAGTGTATGGATGCGAACGATGATGAGTATAAGAATTGATCGATGAGAATCAGATATCGAAATTAAATGTGGCTATAGGATCTATCAACTTTGGTGGCATGGATGATAATGAACTTGAAAGGAATACTTGATACATCTAAGTCTGAATACTTTCGAAAACATTGGGATCGATTGTGGAAAATTTATCGAGTTGGAATTGGCAACATCTATTGTGTTATTAGTTGGTTGGAATATTGAATAAACAAGGAAGATTATACGAGATGCTAAAAAAAAAGAATTACTGATGTTCGAAAAGGAAGTTACACCGTAGCTCATTCGTTTTCTATATCACTGAACTTGGCTAACGTGCATGTATTTCGGGGACGCCTAAAATATGTGTATGATTCCAACTATGTGGTATGCTGAATTCAAACGAAGCCACGGAGATTATCATGTGCTAAGGATTTGCACGTGTGTTGGAAGAAAGATCAAAGATGGTAAATTATTTAAATCAATTGGGATACTGTAACGAGATGGTTCAGTACTTGAAAATCAATCGAGAGATTGCGAAGAAATATTAAATGGTGTAAGTTGATTGTTGAGAAGTTTCATAAAAAGTCGGTTGAAGTTTTGGGGATGAATTTTGTTTTAAGTTTCGAGGACGAAACTTTTTCTGAGTGGTATATATTGTAGTGCCCCGACCCGCAAGATGCCTTATGATGGATGGTTGGTTCGATGAAGCCTTGTTGGACTTGGGATTATGCGAAGGATCGCTTGGAAGGCTATACGATCGTGGCGGGAATCGTCCTATGAATGTGAGTAGTGTTGAACCCTTCAAAGATCCTTTAGCTCCACGCTTAAAAATAAGGAAAGTATGCTATGTTTCTTATTGAGTTGTTCAATAACACCTTGCATGGAATTCGGAAAGATAATAAAAGATAAATAATCACCTGAACGTAAGCTGTATTGCTATATGAATGGTATGCTTGTAGATTGTGAATTGCATGACAGGTGAAGGCAAAGTCCCAAATACTTGGGCGGTGAGTATATCGAGCTTTGGCTCGATGAATAGATGGTAACACAGATATTAAGACCCAAGAACTGGGCAGTGAGTATGCTTGAATTATGTTCGAATGAATGTATGCTAAACAGATGCTAAGTCCAGGAATTGGGCGGTGAGTACATTGAGTTGGTTGGAAAGATGTATGGTATCAAAGATGTGGCAAAGAGATTGGGTAACAACATTCTATTATCCTGTGCCGATGTAGAATGTTGATTCCACTAAGATCCTGGATTGGACAGATGATAATGTGAGCGTTGGCTCAAGGCAAGATGGCAATATGGAAATATGAATGAGAATGGTGGCTGAATTACTTAGTTTTCCTTATCATGCATTATATGTTTTCTTTTTAGATAAGTTGCATATAGTTGCATGGTCATGGACAACTTGTCGACAAGGTGTGGTTCCTCGAACGGTATTCCTAGGCCATGGAGCCCGGTTCGTCCTAGGGGGAACAAGGATGGTGTCGACGTACTGACATCGGGTTTGCAGAACTTGCAGTGGGGGCTTACTACCGTCTACTGAAAGGACGCTGAAATCCCTTGGTGCTGAAGTAGTAGCACGGTGTTTCGGAAACCTCCCATGGATTCGTACCCCATTTGGAGTTAGCCGTTCACCAGTAAGATGATCCAAGATGGCGTGTCGCCAGTGACCTTCATATAGATAGGTCCAATGCTAATGATGTCTTATGCATGTAGAGTAAGTTATTACTCAAATACAGGAAAGGATGTTGGCTGTTGGTAAGAATCACCTGAACGGTGATATTTATATTGAATCATGATATTGCTCCTGCAATGCTCCAGTCCCAAAATACGTAGGACTAGGAACATAGACATGCCAGCTGTATTCATACGAAGTATACTCCAATATATGGAATCCTCGTATGAATACATAAGCTGTAAAATACAGTAGAACCATAACTAATCTCATCCACACAAAATAAATGAATAAAAGATATCAAATAATGATAATGAATTGTCTTGATACAATATGTTGGGCGGAGACAAATCCACCACCAACAAGTAAAGAAAAAATACATGAGAAAAGAAATAATTTTTGGCGAGCGAAGCGAAGACGATCCAAGAGCAATCATCCTCGTAGAGAAGCAATGATCACGGCTAGAGCTAGAACACATGCAAAAAAAATAGCACACACCTGACGAGATAACTAGGTCCTCAGAGGGACGTAACAAGACACATAATATCATGCCATATAAACTGAATAAATATTGCTCAAATAAATAAGTCAATTGAATTATAACATGGTCCAATACACACCTATTGAACGAGCGTACCATCCCCCCAACCAAACAAGGACAAGAGATGGTAAACTAATTCATGGTGACGTATCTTTCCATGCTATGAATCCAATATGGTATCCGGACCCCAACAAGGTTCAATACCTTCTCACCGAAGTAGTAAGTCACACCTACAACCAAACAAGGACAAGATGTGACGAACTAATCCGCGACAAGTTATTGTTCCAAGCCACAGTCAGATACAAGTACCCAAACCAAAAGTACTCGTACCTAACGGATAAAGGTGCCTAACCGTTCTAAGTGAAATGTAGTTAAGAAAAATCCTTCCTACGCATGGGCCCTGGCTAAATAGTATCGGCGTAGTCCTCCCTTGGGGTACCAGAGGCCCCATCAGTAAGAGCATAACATTCCGCAGAACGTCAGTGGCCGTCAGTAATCATGGATAATCTGACCCGCGTCTCCGGCGGAGCTCACGGGTTACAAAAGGAAAAGTGCATCGAAGCTCATACGCTAAGGAATTGTCCTCCCCGCCCAATGCCTACTATGTTGTATCCACAACAGAAAACCTTTATAACCGCTAAGTCAAACTAGCATGCAATCTCTATTAGCGGTTATTCCTATCGCACGGCTTGTACGTACTGGTGGCCAGACAATCACGCACGGCCGTGTTCTACATGCGACACACAACTTCGTGGTACAACGTGTCAAGGCCATGAATGTAACACACAAGGTGGTCCCTTAAATCTTGGTTTAATGTGTAAGAAAAATAATACATAGCAGGAATTACAAATGAACAGTAAGTTCTAACAGGTTATGCCATGTATCGCAGTTTATTTTGCATAAAGAAAATAAATAATGCATGAAATATGAGCTAAAATAAATAATCAGCAAATGGCAAGGTGTCTTGCCTGGTATTGACGTTTGGTGTGCTGCAATAATCAAGGTGGTACGAACTGTGACTTCGTTGTTGTAACTATACAAGACGCCCTCTGACGGTGGTACAAACTGGTGTGTCGGGTCCAAAACGGTCAGTTTGGTTAGGGACGATAGGAGGAATTATGGATTTGGCAGGGGAATAGAACTGGGGGATTAGTCATGGTCATGGTGAATATCGAAGGAATTAGATAAATCATATATCTGATTTTAGAAAATACTTATAATATTTGAATATAATTTATTAGTCAAAATACACTTTCAAATAAATACTCAAAAATTAAAAAGTCATTTTAGGGCAAAAATTTTAAGTTTTGTCAAAATAAGTTTTAGTAGGAAACTACATATTTTTATTAGCCAAAATAATATACTAGAAATTTATAAAATAATTTGGTGACTACCCTTTTATTGATCAACATAGTTGTTCCCTTTTAGTCAAAAAATAATATTTTCCTAAAATTTTATAAATAATAATATTTAGCAATTAGATAGTTTTGCAAGTAACAACAACATTAATCATAATGAAAATAATGAGAATAATAATAATAACTCTAATAATAAAAGAAACTAAATGACCCAACAGACTTAAGCAAACCCAAAATAAATAAAATAATTAATAGTAATAATAGTACTAGATAATGATAAAATAAAATACTTAAAAGTTCTAAAGTAGCTGTACTGATGCCATAGTTAAAAAAAAGAAAAAAAGAGAGAAAGAAAACGAACACACCACTTCAAAAGAAACACAAAACCCAAAGTAATAATATAAGAAACTTTTAAAGTACTGCAGAAGAATAAAAATGGAAAGGCAGGAGAGAGAAAACTACTTGAGAGCCTTGCTCTTCTCTTCCTAAAGAAGAAGAAGCAATATATAAAAAAGAAGAGCAGAAGAAGAGAGAGAACCATCGAGAGAGTGGGGAGCTGAGTCGGACGGAGAGGGAGAGAGGAAAGCAGTGGGGGACGCTCGGGAAGTCACGGCGGAGGGTCGGTGGTCCGGCGGGCGACAAAGGTTTTCGGGGGTGAGAGAAGAAAGGCGGACGGGAGAGGGAGGCGCTGGGTGGAGACGGTCGGGCGGTCGGCCGTAGGGCTACGACGGAGGAGCGGGTTCGGTCGGATCCGGCGAGAGGGGAGATCGAGGAGAGGAGGCTGGGCTACTGGCGGTGGGAGCAGATGCGGTGGCTCACCACTCCGACACCCAGCAGCGGAGATGAGGAGCCTCGCGGAGGCGGACGGGCGACACCGGGCGGCGGCCTCGTTTGTGGAGCGGCGCGGCGAGGCAGACGAAAAAAGAGCGGGTCTGGCCGGACTTCGGCAGGAGGGCAACTACTGGGAAGCGCCGACGGCGGGGGAGGCTAAGGCGACGGACACGCGCACGCGGCGGCTAGGGCACGCCGGCGGTGGAGAAAAAAGGGAGCGCGCGATGGCCGTGCTCGCGGAAACCGCGGCGAAGGTTAGTCGTTTGGTTATTTTTGGATTTTGCCAATGGTGGGCTGTGGGATTTCTTTTGGTCACCGGCGTTGCCGCCGGTGACGGTGGTGATGGTCGACTTGGACGGGTCGGGTTGGCCGGAGCTTTGGTGACAGTGGCGGGGTTCGTGGTGGTTGCGATCGGTGTTGGCTGATGGTGGCGGTGATGGCGAGGGCGATGGTGTGCTGGTGTCGGTGTGGTGATGTCGGGTGGCGTTTGGTCGGGGTGACCGAGACAAGGTGGAGACAGTAGTGGTTTTGACGGAGGTCCGGGGGCTGGTGTAATGGCAGGGTCGAGATGGCGGAATCAAGTGAGGGCTTCGGCCAAAATTAGGGTTAGGGTTAGGATTAGGACTAGGGTTTGTGTCCTACATGACGGGTGGAGTCGAAGTCGTGTCGGGGATGTGTCCGACACGAGGAATTGATGTAATTGTAAAAAATAGAATAAGATTATGGATGTTGGAACACGGACACGATACACACACGTTGGTTGTGGAATTTTGTGGGTGTGAGAATTTATGGAGGAGTACCTGCCTATTTATAGAATGTGAAAATTCCTAGATGGATAAGAATTAGGAGTAGTTTAAACCCCAAAAATAGATAATTCGTAATTTAATTTAAAATCAATCAAATCCAATTTCAAATATAAATCAAATTTAAATTAAATTCTTTTAGTTTAAAAATCAAATAGGATAAATCAATTTTTCAATCCTAGATATTATTTTAGCTATTTAAATATATCCATAAAATTAATTCAAGATTTAAATTGCCACAATAACTTCAAGAAATATATTTTCTAAATATACACATAATAATAATTTCAAAATTTACATTATTATTTAAAATAAACTAATAATTAATTATGAGATATGTATGCATAATTATTTATACAAAATTATACTTATCTAGTATATAATGAAATATTATTATGATTAATAACTGCTAAAAACAAAAAGCTTTTTATAGCAAGAATAATAATTATATATACTATTTTGAAAGTATATAGAAAAATGTTTTTCTAAGATATGTACGTTCGTACATATTCGCACTCGTCGAGCAATTACGAAAAAATAAAATTTTGTGCGCGACGTAAAATACGACTACTCGACGTAAAATACAAAATTTTAAATCAATACCAAATTTAATAAAGAAAAGAAATAGTAGAAATTTAGGGGTTTTACATCCTACCCAACTTATAAAAATTTCGTCCTCGAAATTAAGAATTGTAGGGGGGTGAGAAGACACAAGGGGTATCGATGGAGAACAATCAATAACAAAAATCATGTCGTAAAAAATTGTGATCTAGATCATAGAAAAATAATATAGTATGGTTATAATCGATAGGAAGGCTAGAAAAAGTTCTAGTATAATGCATTCGTCCTTCTAAAATAGGTGAAGGCGAAAGCAATAGGGGTTCAAAGATGATATTATTGAGTACGAATACGTGGTTCAAGGACGACCGAAAAAAAATTCAAAAGGAGTTGCCAAGGCAGTCGCGGATCGATAGATATAAGCGAACCAAAGTGCACCCGGTTGATCAGACCATCATGCACCGATTCTGAGTAGACAATACGTTAGTGGACATGCCCAAATAACATATGTCTTGAAACAAGCTTGATAAAAGAATAAGCTTGCAAAAACTAGGCTACATTAGCATCATTAGTCAAGATGGTAAAAACATAGGCACGAGAGATTAAGATTGAAATAAAGAACAAATATGAATAGTCTAAGAGTCATAAGAACCTAAGTCTTGTTTATTCCTATACCATCATTCTACGGTTTTATTGACCAAGGCTTGGTTGACTCAAATGGGTTAAATTCCTCTAGTCTCTATGGTCTAGATAATACTTTTTGTATTCCCTTAATGGTCAAGGGTGTGTCAGGTCGTGGGGTATTCTACCCAACTTAAGAATTAAGCTAAGGGTGTTTGGGACATCTAACTAGTAGGGTCAATCTCTAGCAAGCACGAAGGGAAGATAAGAATCATGATAGAAGGAATCAAGCAAGATGCAATCGATGAGTCGGCCGAATATGGAATCGAAGAAAAGGTCAAGTATGTGGATGAGATCCTAGACTTCTAATCCTATTCGCAGGCTTGCTTGGTACGGTAAAGTAACCAAATAATTTATCTTGACCTGCATGGGCCACCACAAAAATCTGTAATGCCCCAGTCCCAAAATACGTAGGACTAGGAACGTAAACATGCCAGCTGTATTCATACGAAGTACACTCCAATATATGGAATCCTCGTATGAATACATAAGCTGTAAAATGCAGCTGAACCATAACTAATCTCATCCACACAAAATAAATGAGTAAAAGATATCATATAACGATAATGAATTATCTTGATACAATATGTTGGGCGGAGAAAAATCCACTACCAACAAGTAAATGAAAAATACATGAGAAAAGAAATGATTTTTGGCGAGCGAAGCAAAAACGATCCAAGAGCAATCATCCTCGTAGAGAAGCAATGATCACGGCTAGAGCTAGAACACCTGCGAAAAACAATAGCACACACCTGGCGAGATAACCAGGTACTTCCTCAGAGGGACATAACAAGACACATAACATCATGCCATATAAACTGAATAAATATTACTCAAATAAATAAGTCAATTGAATTATAACATGGTCTAATACACACCTATTGAACGAGCGTACCATCCCCCCAACCAAACAAGGACAGGAGATGGTAAACTAATTCACGGTGATATATCTTTCCATGCTATGACTCCAATATGGTATCCGGACCCCAACTAGGTTTAATACCTTCTCATCGAAGTAGTAAGTCACACCAACAACCAAACAAGGACAAGATGTGACGAACTAATCCGCGATAAGTTATTGTTCCAAGCCACGGTCAGATACAAGTACCCAAACCAAAAGTACTCGTACATAACAGATAAAGGTGCCTAACCGTTCTAAGTGAAATGTAGTTAAGAACAATCCTTCCTACGCATGGGCCCTGGCTAAATAGGATCGGCGTAGTCCCCCCTTGGGGCACCAGAGGCCCCATCAGTAAGAGCATAACGTTCCACAGAACGTCAGTGGCCGTCAGTAATCATGGGTAATCTGACCCGCGTCTCCGGCGGAGCTCACGGGTTACAAAAGGAAAAGTGCATCGAAGCCCATACGCTAAGGAATTGTCCTCCCCGTCCAATGCCTACTATGTTGTATCTACAACAGAAAACCTCTACAATCGCTTAGTCAAACTAGCATGCAATCTCTATTAGCGGTTATTCCTATCGCCCGGCTTGTACGTACTGGTGGCCAGACAATCACGCACGTCCGTATTCTACATGCGATACACAACTTCGTGGTACAACGTGTCAAGGCCATGAATGCAACACACAAGGTGGTCCCTTAAATCTAGGTTTAAAGTGTAAGAAAAATAATACATAGCAGGAATTGCAAATGAACAGTAAGTTCTAACAGGTTATGCTATGTATCGCAGTTTATTTTGCATAAAGAAAATAAATAATGCATGAAATATGAGCTAAAATAAATAATCAGCAAATAGCAAGGTGTCTTGCCTGGTATTGACGTTTGGTGTGCTGCAATAATCAAGGTGGCACGAACTGCGACTTCATTGTTGTAACTATACAAGACACCCTCTGACATTGGTACAAACTGGTGTGTCGGGTCCAAAACGGTCAGTTTGGTTAGGGACGATACGAGGAATTATGGATTTGGCAGGAGAATAGAACTGGGGGATTAGTCATGTTCATGGTGAATATCGAAGGAATTAGATAAATCATATATCTGTTTTTAGAAAATACTTATAATATTTATAATTTATTAGTCAAAATATACTTACAAATAAATACTCAAAAATCAAAAAGTCATTTTAGGGCAAAAATTCTAAGTTTTGTCAAAATAAGTTTTAGTAGGAAACTACATATTTTTATTAGCCAAAATAATATACTAGAAATTTATAACATAATTTGGTGACTAACCTTTTATTGATCAACATAGTTGTTCCCTTTTAGTCAGAAAATAATATTTTCCTAAAATTTTATAAATAATAATATTTAGCAATTAGGTAGTTTTGCAAGTAACAACAACATTAATCATAATAAAAATAATGAGAATAATAATAATAATAACTCTCTTTAACAAATAATAATAATGATGACAAATAATAATAATAATAACAATAATAATAATAATAAAAGAAACTAAATGACCCAACAGACTTAAGCAAACCCAAAATAAACAAAATGTTTAATAGTAATAATAATACTAGATAATGATAAAATAAAATACTTAAAAGTTCTAAAGTAGCTGTACTGATGCCATAGTTAAAAAAAAAGAAAAAAAAGAAAGAAAACGAGCACACCACTTCAAAAGAAACACAAAACCCAAAGTAATAATATAAGAAACTTTTAAAGTACTGCAGAAGAATAAAAATGGAAAGGCAGGAGAGAGAAAACCACTTGAGAGCCTTGCTCTTCTCTTCCTAGAGAAGAAGAAGCAACATACAAAAAAGAAGAGCAGAAGAAGAGAGAGAACCATCGAGAGAGTGGGGAGCTGAGCCGGACGGAGAGGGAGAGAGAGGAAAGCGGTTGGGGACGCTCGGGAAGTCGCGGCAGAGGGTCGGTGGTCCGGCGGGCGGCAAAGGTTTTCGGGGGTGAGAGAAGGAAGGCGGACGGGAGAGGGAGGCGCTGGATGGAGACGGTCGGGCGGTCGGCCCTAGGGCTACGGCGGAGGAGCGGGTTCGGTCGGATCCGGCAAGAGGGGAGATCGAGGAGAGGAGGCTGAGCTTCTGGCGGTGGGAGCAGATGTGGTGGCTCACCACTCTGACACCCAGTGGCGGAGATGAGAAGCCTCGCGGAGGCGGACGGGCGACGCCGGGCGACGGCCTCGTTTGTGGAGGGGCGCGACGAGGCGGACGGGAAAAAAGCGGGTCATCTACTGGGAAGCGCCGACGGCGGGGGAGGCAAAGGCGGCGGACGCTCGCACGCGGCGGCTAGGGCACGCCGGCGGTGTAGAAAAAGGGGCGCGCGCGATGTTCGTGCTCGCGGGAACCGCGGCGAAGGTTAGTCGTTTGGTTATTTTTGGGTTTTGCCAATGGCGGGCTGTGGGATTTCTTTTGGTCACCGGCGTTGGCGCCGGTGACGGTGGTGATGGTCGACTTGGACGGGTCGGGTTGGCCGGAGCTTTGGTGACAGTGGTGGGGTTCGTGGTGGTTACGATCGGTGTTGGCTGATGGTGGCGGTGATGGCGAGGGCGATGGTGTGCTGGTGGCAGTGTGGTGATGTCGGGTGGCATTTGGTCGGGGTGACCGAGACAAGGTGGAGACAGTGCTGGTTTTGACGGAGGTCCGGGGGCTGGTGTAATGGCGGGGTCGAAATGACGGAATCCGGTGAGGACTTCGACCAAATTAGGGTTAGGGTTAGGATTAGAACTAGGGTTTGTGTCCTACATGACGGGTAGAGTCGAAGTCGTGTCGGGGATGTGTCCGACACGAAGAATTGATATAATTGTAAAAAATGGAATAAGATTATGGATGGTGGAACACGGACACGATGCACACACGTTGGTTATGGAATTTTGTGGGTGTGAGGATTTATGGAGGAGTACCTGCCTATTTATAGGATGTGGGAATTCTCAGATGGATAAGAATTAGGAGTAGTTTAAACCCCAAAAATAGATAATTCGTAATTTAATTTAAAATCAATCAAATCCAATTTCAAATATAAATCAAATTTAAATTAAATTCTTTTAGTTTAAAAATCAAATAGGATAAATCAATTTTTCAAACCTAGATATTATTTTAGCTATTTAAATATATCCATAAAATTAATTCAAGATTTAAATTGCCACAATAACTTCAAGAAATATATTTTCTAAATATAGACATAATAATAATTTTGAAATTTATATTATTATTTAAAATAAACTAATAATTAATTATGAGATATGTATGCATAATTATTTATACAAAATTATACTTATCTAGTATATAATAAAATATTATTATGATTAATAACTGCTAAAAACAAAAGGCTTTTTATAGCAAGAATAATAATTATATATACTATTTTGAAAGTATATAGAAAAATATTTTCTAAGATATGTACGTTCGTACATATTCGCACTCGTCGAGCAATTACGAAAAAATAAAATTTTGTGCGCGACGTAAAATACAAATTTTAAATTAGTACCAAACTTAATAAAAAAAGAATAGTAGAAATTTAGGGGTTTTACAGTTCCTAACAATGTCTTGTGCAGGCAGAGTAAGTATTATTAATGTACAGGGATGGCTACACGACCGTGGGTAAGAATCACCAAAGGGTGATAACAGTATGCTTTAAATTATGTTGGCTATGAGATTTGCATGCTTTACTTCTTGTCGGCTGTAACATGAAATTGATCCTAAGGCAACGAGAAAGACCACTGTTAATAATGTTCTGTAACATGATTACTTAGTGTTGTCTTCTTAGGTGAGTTGGGCCAGCACCGCTCGCCAGTACATTGATGATGTACTGACCCACGTTGTGGGCAATATTACAGGTGTTTGCTTGGGGAAAATTCTGTGAATCAGTGCTTGGCATCGATGAATCGGATGGGTGTGCAGAAGCTCTTCTTTCAAGACAATGTCTTCTGCTATACGGGACATAATGTATGGAACAGTGGAATTCAGTTGTACCAATGAGATTGTAGCCATATTGGCAAGTTCATTGTAAAGAAATCGGTACATTCATTTGTAGCCTAAATGGCAAGTGTATACTTTCAGTTGGTTATTCGAGAGTCTTGTAATCAATTGTAAACTCTGTATTTCGCTGCAAGTCTTGTAATCCATTATGATTATCAATAAAGAGATACATTTTTCATATCTTGTGTGACTTCAATTTATCTACTTGGTTTTGCTGTGTTATCGATGTTTTCTGAAAAATACCAAGAACTGTAATGGTTTTGGCCTTGTACAAGTACAATCTAGACTTGTACGGCATCACGTCCAGTGGCTAGTTTTCGATCCTCCGGGATCGGGGCGTGACATAATGGTATCAGAGCACGGCTTTACGTCCTTGGATTCTTATTCGATTTGTTTCAAATCAATGTTGCTACTATGATGATTCTAAGCTGCTTTCGCGATGATTCAAAGATTTGCTTCCACGATTATTCAAAGTTGCTTCCACGATGAAATCAAAGTTGCCTCTATGATGATTCATAGTGCTTCTACGATTATTCCGTATTGCTTCCAAACTATTCTATGTTGTTCCCTTGACTGAAAGTCCGTTGATCATTCTAACCTCTCACTGGGTGTTCCATACAATAAGTCTAAATATGTGGGCTGTGATATGTTTGCTTTGTTGAATTCCTAAAAGATACCAAAAAGAATAACAATGATACGATGCGATAATAAGTTTGTGATGAATGCTGGATGTCCTAGGTGTGGGATTCTTGAAGTCGATTGTTATGCAGCAATCGACCGTGGGTGATGGCTTGGTATGTTGGAACAGAATGTGTATGGATTTCAGTGAATGGGAATCGACAGAATCTTGAGTCGGTATTTATGGTCAGCATAACCATTACAGGATGGATAGTCCATATTGGACGTTGGTTTGATGCGAGGAAATATTGTGTCGGAATGGCTTGAGCTCTGAGTGGTATATTACATATACCCTTGTCGTGATAAGATGTCCCTTGACCCTTGATGTGTTTATGATTTTGTGATTGTTTTACCTATAAGGTATTAGGTGGTATCGAATTGTAGCTAAGATTACGATTGATACATGTCGGCTAGGCGTGTTCCTTGATTGTTAAGTTGGATAACCCGTTGTGAGATTTTGATGTGTTAATATGAACCATCGCTAGACCTTGTCGGTTAGCATTATGTTGGGTAATAAGATAATTGAGAATAGAAAATGAATGCCTTGGTTGGGAATGAAAAACAAATTTCATATTCAAGCGAGTACTTGAATCAGTTGGATAAAAAGGATTGTAGGCTTGGTAACAATAGGGTGGTGTTGCTATCGAAAGATTTTACGAGAATAACCAGGGACCGAATATTGAACGATGTTGGAATTGAGTAAAAGAAATTGCATGTTGGATATCGACATAATTGATGGTGATGTTAGGCGGTTATCGGGATGTTGCGAATGATTTAGAAGATGCAGAGAGAGTTGCATCAACGACCGAAAAGATTAAGAATGGGCTTGAGAAATAGATGATCTTAGCACGTGGTGCAGTGTGCTTGAGAGAAATTGATGTCCCAAATTAACAAGTTATTATCCTAGACTATTTTGAGGCATAGAGAATGAGTACTTGTCCCTTGATGCATGAAAGGGTAGATGTCCCTTATGAGAGTCGAATGGCTGGAATACAAATAAGTATCGAGGTGCAGCGATATGTAATAGAACCTATCGGTAGATGATGTTGTCGCATGAATAACAAGTTTGGGTGGAATATAGAATTGTTGGATTATAACTCAGCTAATGAGTTATGTTATGTCCATTAAGATGACTAATATACGAATGCTAGATGATTGGTGCTATTAAGATTGGATCGGTGCATGAATAGTAAATCTTCTTATGGAATCACAAGGAGATGATGCAAAACGAATATTGATGGTTAACATGGATTGCTAAGAGATGACTGTGTTGGTGCTAGAAAATTTATTAATGATATCTCGGAAGAAATACGATGTTATAGTTACCTATGCTATTGGTTAAGGGGTACGGACCGTATCGATGATCTAAGAATGTGGGAAATAAATATGTCGCGAAGAGACCGTAGGAAGAGATCGTAAGTGATAAAATATTGAGGTAACAATGTTGGATTATGATTCAGAATAGCTGACCCGATTGAATAGACAATATGAGTACAATATGAGGATGCAAGTCGAATTTTACAGATGCTATGTCCATGGAAGTGGAAATTGGAAGTTAGAATATTCGATAGAGAAGTTTTATATGATAGTCTCGGGATTGACCTATAAGGATTGTTGGATAGAATTGTCGGATAGATTTTGTCGATTGCGGGTAAGTCTAGAATGAGACTTCGTTCGGTATGGCCCGAGTATGAAGACGGGTAGAAAGACTTACCCTAGATTGTTGGTTGGTTGCCTAGATTGTCGGCTGGTTGCCTAGATTGTTGGTTGGTTGCCTAGAGTGTCGGTTCGTTGCCTAGAATGTTGGTTGATTGCTTAAGTTTCAGATTGGTTGGCTATATTCTTCAGTTGTCCGTGTTGGAAATAAGTTCATAAGATTGGGGTGGTGTCCCATGTCCCTAAGTTGGTCAGACCATAGATTTTCCCCTATGATGAGAATTAGTTGCCTCTAAGATAAGAGATAAGTATGTCTCTGATAGCTACTCATCTCATATGAGCTAGCTGAGTGTTTGGTTTAGCTTAGATTAGCTGACCATAGAGACTTGACTGAATGCTAAGTTGACTGTTGGAAAACCATAGGATGTCCCTATTAATGTTGCGTGTGTATAGTCGGAATGAGTAAGATATGTTGGAAGGTAGGCTTCGGAATGGAATGGATATTAGGAAATTTGATGTTATAATATTGGATGGGATGATGGATCATGTTGGTTTCGAAAATTTGGTTGCCTTGTTGGAACGTCAGAAATTGAGTTGCTATTGTTGAAATACTGGAAATTGCTAAAGCTGGTTAGATTAGTTGATTAATATTGAGCTGTATAAATTGATGGTAGTGCCTTGAGACAATTGGGATAATTTCATTGATCGGATCAAAATCGAGGATAAGTGTAATAACGGAATAGGATAGTATATATAGCCGAGATCGGCGAAAGCGAATGTGAATAGGAATGACCCTCAGGATTAATGTTGATGGAATATAAGAGTTGCTTGTGCGAAGGGATAATATGTTGGCTTGATCAATACGAGAAAATGTTGGAGTACAACGGGAAAATTGTAACGCCCTAGAACCAGAATACTGGAGAGCGAGGGCGTACATAGCCAACTACGTATATTGAAGTGCAACCCACCTCGTTATACGGTCACGGCTGTCTAGATACATGAGGGTTTAACTACAAGCCAACAGTCTCCTATGGTCGTGAACAAGCCTATTGTCTCAATCTCAAGCAAGCAATAATAGTTACAAGATGTCAGAGCACCAAATATATAATAGGAAGGCGTCCCATACATTACATATTGGATGATCATGAAGCTAGTCGTACAAAATGTTAAGACTAGCAAGAGTTCAGTCATACATGATCAACCCTAGGATTTGTCAATCATGTTACAGTCCGTAGGCAGACAGTAAGTAAAGGTGCAATACGAGCTAACACGTGCTCGCCGGCTAAATGCCTCAAAAGAGTATTTTTTACAATAAAGTAGGAGAACAAAAAGAAACCCACTCGTTGCCAGGGTTACGCCTGGTGGTCACCATCTGGCTGGAAAACAGGTGGATCCTCTGGTGCTGCTCCGATATCTGGCCACACAAAACCAGCTGGGTCAGACCCCAGAAAGAGCAAGTGCCACAAAGGAGGCTTCACTTAGGAACTAAAACCAGCATATCACAATAGAATATTAAGGATAAATAATAAATAAAGAACTGATATTAATAGAGATAACAACAGTAAACTGAGTACGAAGAAACCATTCAAGTAGCCAGGTCACAACCCTTGAACCAAATAAGGACCGGGGTTACAGCCCTTCACCTGAATAGAACCCGTCTCAAATACTATTGGTACAGTGAAGACAATAAACGAAAAGAGGACACAGAACTGCTCCGGAAGCCAGGTTACAACCCTTAAACCAAACAACGACCGGGATTGTAACCCTTCGCCTGAACAGAACTGAACCCCTGATCTTTATTTCTAAGGCCAGCATAATTAATCATGGTATTAAGGTAAGGTAAAATATGACGAACATGGCATGGGGTTGCAATAAGACAATAAACGAAGAGAGGACATAGAAATGCTCCGGGAGCCAGGTTACAACCCTTAAACCAAACAAGGACCAAAGTTGTAACCCTTCGCCTGAATAGAACTGGACCCCCGATCGTTATTGCTAAGGCAAGCATCAATAATCATGTCATGTCACAATCTTGCACAGGATCAGGATAAGACTAAGCTGGAATAAACTCCATCCAATCAATCACGACCAATCAAGAGTACGGCTTGATACTTTTAACTAACTAGGGTTGTCACAGGCCTAGTTACTAGCAAGATGTAATGAGATTATCCCAACAGCCACAAGTCCTGCAGACCATCCCGGTTATCCGGGTCGAATGTCCATTTATGAAGAATACAACACGTAACTGTGTGCTAGAAGTGTGCCCTACTCGTCGGTAGGCTACAAGTCCACTTAATGTGCCCAGATAACGGGATTGCCTATAGCTGGAAATCTCTTCATGTCTACTGAATTATTCTAGTTTATTAGCCTTAGTCAATTACTGTAGGTATCCCTGATCGTGGTACTCAGGGATCCCTATCCTAGACATGATGCAAGACAGTACCAATTTATTTGTACAAACGCAATTGCCCATGGTGTCCAGATCATTCATACTTGTCATGTCAGGCTAGCTGTCGTAACAGCATGTCGAGATATATCATATCAGTTTACTTGTCAAGAGTGCGCCACAGCGGGCCACTATCGTGTTCTACTCTTACATTATCATAAATGAGAAAACTTGTATAAATAGTTAGTAACATATTCTTGAAGTCAAGGGAAAGATCTACAACTTTTATGTTAGGAGTTGGAAGAAATCCTGGCCATAAATCAGCCAAATCAGACAAAAAAAATAACCAAAATAGACACTATACGACCAAGGGTAGATTGGGGGCTCATGTGGCAGTAGATGGGTACTCATCTATGCGGCTGGATAGATGGGTACTCATCTATGCGGCTGGGTAGATGGGTACTCATGCGATTGAGTAGATGGGTACTCATCTATGCGGCTGGGTAAACATAATCCCATACGGCTGAGTATATGGGTACTCATGTGGCTGGATAGATGGGTACTCATCTATGCGGCTGGGTAAACATAATCCTATGCGGCTGAGTAGATGGGTACTCATGCGGCTGAGTAGATGGGTACTCATGCGGCTGAGTAAACATAATCCCATACGGCTGAGTAGATGGGTACTCATGCGGCTGAGTAGATGGGTACTCATCTATGCGGCTGGGTAGATGGGTGTGGTGGCCCATGCAGGTTAGAGCATATCGTATCGGTTACGTAACTGTACCGGTACGAGCCTGCGAACATGACTGAACCTTAGAAATCTTAATCCACTATGCCTTGAAAATTCTCCTAGAAATTTCTCTACGTCCTTGAAAACTCCATATTTGCTCTCAATTATACTTTCTTGCTTTCCGTACCATTGATTTCCGTTCCTTCCTATTCCGGGGTGACG